>OVAY01001894.1:0-23367 GCA_900406395.1 Kernera saxatilis | reverse complement strand
GTTAAATGAGTTATCAAATCAAAACTAAACCCTAAAGACTAAACATTAAACCTTTAATCCTAAACCCTTAACCCTAAACCCAAATCCCTAAATCCTAAACCCAAAACCCTAAATCCTGTTGTTNAATACCCTAAATCCTGTTGTTTTTTTTTAACTTCTATAACAACACAGGTATCACGTTAACTATGTTGTCTTCATTTAAAATATTATCAGATCATTAGACATATATTGCATTATCCGATATATTGAAATACTTTATAACATATAGTAATGTTACACGTAATACAGAAAACATGATACTGATATACATATCCAATCCCTTATCCATATTGTAGTTAAATGAGTTATCGTCAATAAAATCTGATTAATGTTAGTTTTTGAGAAATTACAAATAAATTATGTAGTTTCGATAACCCAGATAATCGCTAAACGTAATAACAAATCTAAATCTTAAACCTTCAACCCTAAACTCTTAAAGCTAAATGCTAAACCCTAAACCGTAAATTCTTAACGCTAAACTCTAAACTCTAACCACAAACTATAATCCCTAACTAGGTTATCACGATAACGATGTTTTCTAATTTTATATGTTAACAGAGCAATATGATTTACTACATATCCGAGATATTGAAATATTGTATTACATAAAACAAAGTTAATGTATTTTGTTGAAATTGTTCTTCAAATCGATATCATGTAAGACGGTAACTCATAAACCCCGATAACGTGCTAACGTAGAGTGGCGCTAGTAAACATATATGTATATTGATTATTTGTACTTAATTAAGCTAACTTATTTACCAACACTAACTGTGGTTTGAAATAGTTAAATGAGTTAACGAAAAAATGTATTCATTCTCTATTATACTAAACCTAATAAATCATTTCAGGAGATAATTATGCTAAACAACGATTGCATAATTTAAATTGTAGCATACACAACCATTGGTTCCTCGTTTGTCTATAGCAGAGACAAACAGTTCAAATCTCATAAGTTGTATAATACATCAAGAGTACGGGAGAGTAGCAAAAGGGGGTATGGTAATGTAGTTATCGATTATACTTCTCTATTAGCA
This sequence comes from Kernera saxatilis, assembly GCA_900406395.1. NCBI lineage: Eukaryota > Viridiplantae > Streptophyta > Magnoliopsida > Brassicales > Brassicaceae > Kernera > Kernera saxatilis. Next base: position 22,291 of record OVAY01001894.1, on the reverse strand, counting down.
CCATTACTAACTTCTTCGTCTCCGTCTCCCGTGATGATAAATCGAACTCTCTAACACGCCTGGACGCTGTCAATGGCATGTACAAGCATTTTGATAGCGATAAGAGATCGATTGCTGGTAAAGATGACTTTGGATGAAACACTGAAAGATAAATGAATCGGTTTCTGCTTTGGTACTTTTTCCGGGAAGAAAATGATATACAACCAACTGTATTGTTGTATGTGTTAGCGATAAAGAACCCTAGACAACGCAACTTTTCACTTCGTGCCTCTTCATTTTCTCGGTTAATTGTTGTGTAACAACTAAATTATTAATTATTTTTACAAAATCTAGAAAATTATCGTGACCTTGTCAGACGTACATATCTAAGTGGAACCGTTAGCTGACGTAACTCTACTTTACTTCGTGTAGCTTGGGTAGGGATTAGAAAGACTTTTTTTTTGAATAGTACTGCGTGAATAATGTGATTTCCGTTGAATGAATTTTGCTATTATAAAATACTAGCTATCCATATAACTCTTTATAATATATGTTTGTCGCGAATTTTGATTTGACTCTTGCTTTCCTTTTCGTCTGTGGACATGTGGAAATGGATAATATTTACTTCTTAAATTGGTTCTTTCTATGTTTGTTATATAACGAAAGCATACACTCGTCAGCTCACCCATACAAAGAGAGAAGCCTCACCGTGACACTGTAGACGAGAAAGCAAAAAAGCTTCCATGGCGTCAAGAAGAGTTTCTTCACTTCTCTCTCGCTCCTTCATGTCTTCGTCTTCTCTTTTGGCTCTTCGAGGTATATCTGATTCGATCCATTTGTCAAATAATCGCTTCTCAGAATCCGATCGGCTCTGTCCCACTTGTTTTCTGTGTTCATATCTGCATATCGATGCTCTCCACGACGATCGAGATCATTCTGTTTGTTTGAAATCGTGCATTATCTGATTTTTTTTCCTTTTCTCATTTCCGATCGATGATCTGCGAGATTTTTGGCTACTTCTTGATGGATTTGATGATTGTCGTCTCGTTGATTTTGATTATTCACAGATGAATCTCAATTGCATCGAATCGATTGAATCTCGTTTTGTTTTCTTCAGGAAAAAACCCCCTCATGAACAGAGGAGCTCACAGATACAGCAACCTCGCTGCTGCTGCTGCTGCTCTCGAAGACACGATTACTCCACCTGTGAAAGTCGAACACACACAGCTCTTAATCGGCGGAAAATTCGTTGATGCAGCCTCAGGTGAAATTTCAAAATTGTTCACTAGTGTGATGATATCTGAAACTCGTAAATACAATGGATATAGTGAAGCCTGATTGTTACTTTCACATTGAACGATGATATAATTTCTGTCGTTACAGGGAAAACTTTCCCCACTTTGGATCCAAGGACTGGGGAAGAGATCGCTCAGGTGGCTGAGGGTGATGTAGAAGACGTGAACCGTGCGGTTTTAGCTGCACGCAAGGCTTTTGATGAGGGACCATGGCCTAGAATGACAGCTTATGTAAAACAATTTTCCTTTGTACCTGTCTTGGTGTTTATAGATATCAACATCTATTTTGTGCTTTTGAAATGACTCCCAGCTTGACTAATTCCTTCAGGAGAGATCAAAGATATTATTTCGTTTCGCTGACTTGATCGATAAACACAACGATGAGATTGCAGCTCTTGAGACTTGGGATAATGGGAAACCTTATGAACAATCTGCCAAAATTGAAGTGCCAATGCTTGCTAGGGTGTTCCGGTACTATGCTGGTGAGTGAGACCAAAGACAAAACACTGATGTATATTGTATGATTTGTATCTTGTGATTTTCTTGACCTCTTTTACGGATTGTGTGTGTTGTTCTTCAATGAGTTTTTCAGGTTGGGCAGACAAGATCCATGGAATGACGGTTCCAGGAGATGGTTCACACCATGTGCAGACCCTCCATGAACCTATAGGAGTTGCTGGACAGATCATCCCATGGAACTTCCCTCTTCTCATGCTTTCTTGGAAACTTGGACCAGCTTTAGCTTGCGGAAACACTATTGTCCTCAAGACGGCTGAGCAAACTCCTCTCTCTGCCCTTCTTGTTGGAAAATTACTTCACGAGGTAACCATGTACTCTTGTTTTGCTTTCATTTGTCCTCTAGAGCTTTTTGCTTTACTCCAACTTACAGGCTTTCATTGAGTTGGTTATTTTACTGTAGACTGTTTAGTTGAATTTAATATCATACAAATAGTATCTCCTGATTCAATATCTGTTATGTTTTTCTCAAGTAACTGATATTTATGACAGGCTGGACTTCCTGAAGGAGTTGTAAACATAGTTTCTGGATTTGGTGCTACTGCTGGTGCTGCCATTGCTAGTCACATGGACATTGATAAGGTTTAAAATGCAATCGTTGAAAACTTCTTCTTGTGACCATACATTTCTTTAACTACAGTCACGACAAGGAGATCAAAACATTCTATAGTTCAAAAGATATGCCTTCTTATCGAATTTCCGATAATTCCTCTGTACTCTACAGGTTGCTTTCACCGGATCTACTGATGTCGGAAAGATTATTCTTGAGTTGGCTTCAAAAAGCAACCTTAAGGCAGTGACCCTTGAGCTTGGAGGCAAGTCACCATTCATTGTATGTGAAGATGCTGATGTGGATCAGGCCGTTGAGCTTGCTCATTTCGCTCTGTTCTTTAACCAGGTAACATCTCAAATAAACATCTGTACTTGGTTTTTATGGATACCATGAATCTACAATCTTAAGAATCAATACCTTCCTGATAATCTCTTCTGGCTAACTTGCAGGGACAATGCTGCTGTGCTGGCTCACGTACATTTGTACATGAACGCGTGTACGATGAGTTTGTAGAGAAAGCTAAAGCTCGTGCAATCAATCGCGCTGTTGGCGATCCCTTCAAGTCAGGCATTGAGCAAGGTCCCCAGGTAAAACCCTTACATTATGAAACCGTAACCACATTCTCAGTGAAAGAAAAAACAGCATTTCAAAATTTCCAACTTGTTTGGAAAAAAAAACAGGTAGACTCAGAGCAATTCAAGAAAATCCTGAAGTATATTAAATATGGAGTTGAAAGTGGAGCCACCTTACAAGCTGGAGGTGACCGGCTTGGTTACAAGGGCTACTACATTCAACCCACTGTCTTCTCAGACGTGAAAGTAAGTTAACAGAATATAATTACCCTTACACAACTCAACTACAGTCACAATTTCTTACGAAAATCTATTTATATGGGCGGTATTGAACTTGGCAGGACGACATGCTCATAGCGAAAGACGAGATCTTTGGGCCGGTTCAGACCATACTAAAGTTCAAGTACAAATCTAATGTTAAACCAAATATTTCCTCTTTGTTGGCATTTTCTGATTACACTTTACTAATGGCTCTTGATGTTTCTTAGGGATCTAGATGAGGTGATTGCGAGGGCGAATAACTCAAGGTACGGTTTAGCTGCGGGAGTGTTCACACAAAATCTGGACACAGCGAATCGGCTGATGCGAGCACTCAGGGTTGGTACCGTTTGGATAAACTGCTTCGATGTATTAGATGCCACCATTCCATTTGGAGGGTATAAGATGAGTGGCATTGGAAGAGAGAAAGGTATCTACAGTCTCAACAATTACTTGCAAGTCAAGGCTGTTGTCACTGCACTCAAGAACCCGGCCTGGCTCTAAACCGAACCAGGTATCTCGATCGTAACTAGCTCGACTTATGCTTATTCCTCGAGGTTGGTTAATAAAGGATTAGCACCTCTGCTTTGGGAAACCAGGAGTTGTACGATCTCTAGGTTTTCTAGATTCTAATTTATGAGAGTAATTTATCATTAACACATAAAGCTATCATAATAATTTGTTATTTATAAAACATTTCTTGACATACATTTATCTTTTTTTCTTGTGACAGATATAGCTCTCTTTTGTTTGTGACATTTGAGACTTAACCACAATAGATAAACTGGTGAATGGTTATGGCCTTCTTAGTATCATTGATGTGTGAATCGTTTTACTTGGTGTATATAAACTTGACTAATAACAATAGAATCCATGAATAAATTTCTCTATAAGCAGTGGAAACTGGAAACTCAAAGCCTTACACAGTAGGGAGTAGAAGTGGGAACAACATCAAATCTAAATATCATTCACTTATGGTTCAAGGATTTTTCATTTTGATTCTGAGCTTTCTAGAGATATGTGATGCTCTTGGATGGACTGGCCGTCTCGTGTTATCAGCAGACTGTTCTGCCTCCACCCAGTTCACAACTTGGAGAATCAGAGACTGTGGAACCTTCTTAACATCTGCATCACCTGTGCCTTTACACTTCTTCATCCCTTTCTCTAGAGCCTTTTCTATAAACTCCATGAACCAATTTGCAGCTTCCTTCTCTATCTCTTTCACCAACCTCGCTGTATTTCCTAACCCGGAAGGAGGAGCTAATGGGTTCTTGTTCTCGTCGTTTGATCTCAATTGCTTATGGTTTTGCTGCTGCTTCAGGGCAGTAGTTCTTCTCTTTGATGCGGTTTTCTCCTGATCGATAGAGTTGTGCTGGATTTCGTGCAATATCAAAGACGATCCATCTTCGGATTTGTTCTCAGTAGCTGAAGAAACAACTGCTTCAATGGATGTGATTTCGCTCATGGTTTCAGATATCTGGTTGTGAAACTCCAAGAACTTCTCGAAGCACGCAGCCGGACAATCAGCTTTTGCTGATTTGCTCAGATTGGCGAATGTCCTGTGTTGTCCCAAAAAGATTCACAAGAACTTCATCACATTTCAAACTCAAAAACACATAAATCATACAATGAAAACGACGAAATTCAGCTGTATACTTTAGATGACGAACGACTGTTTCCGTGGCTGTAGCTTCTCTCAATGCCTGAAGAGCAATCTTCTGAGCTGTCTCCCGGTGCTGCATAGCTTCCTGTGCAGATCAAAAGACATCTCTCAGCATCACCAAAACATTCTTAAATACAGGTAAAAGAAATCTAAATCCAAATTTCTGACCAAATCCAGATTTATGCAAAGGGAAATTGAATCACCTTGCTCAGTGTGCTGAGTCTTCCTGGTAGAGTCAAACTCTTCTCTGGTTTTTCCAGCTTAATGTGCTTAGATTCATGCTTTGGAGAAGCCATTTTCGAAGTAGACTTTGGAGCATCTCTTTCTTCTTCCAACAAAGCAGCAGCTGCGGCAGTTGCTCTTCTGGTGCGTAAACTCGGAGGCGGTGAGTTGCTTTTCTTTGCCTGCAAAATCAAGATTTAAACCCATTGTTAACTCTCTATCTCTCTCGAAGAAACAACCTTTATGCTTAAGCCAAAATAGAAAACTCGGAACAAAATGTACCTACAGAGGATTTAAACGGACTAAGAAGAACAGAAGAAACAGAGATCTTCGCCGTCTCTCTATCGCAAACACTTTTGCTTCTCGGGAACTTCGAACTTGGTGGAACAACACAGCTCTTCCTCATCATCGCTGCAGGGCTCTCTCCTTTAAGATCCGCCATTTTCCCCAAAATCCCTCCTCCATAAGAACACCTAACACCTCCTGGTGATCTCCCTCTCGTCATCACCACCGGAGACGCCGCCGCGAATCTCCCCGATCCAAGCCTATGCTTCGCCGGCGTGCACTGATCAAAATCCAAAGGCGCAGGCTTTAAGACAAACGGAGACGAAACATCACCGTTTTGACCCCAAGAGCCTCTTCTCGGCCTCGAACCAGGCTCTTTCTCGGTCTTTCCTCTTGTGCTCATCAATGGCTCGGGAGTTCCGAGCAGAGGATGCCGTCCCGGAATCGGCCTAGCGCCTTTAACGATCGGAACAGGAGTCCCTGGATCGAGCCGATCGACGTAGATGAATTGACCAAGCTGCATCTTGTTGCTTAGAACGACATCGTCTTGATCGGAAGGAAGGCTAACGTAGATTGAGTGAGAAGAATCAGAGACTTTTATGAAGAAGCCTTGTTTGGGCAAAAGATTCTTCTCGTCAAGATCTATCGGGACTATATCGGTGACCTGTAATAAAGAGCTTCTGTGTTCGCCGGTCGGTTTAACTCCGGTTTTCATCCCGTCGATCAGCTTCTGAAGGATTCCGGGTGCTAAAGCCGCCATTTTTGTCGAGCTTAAGATTCAGAACTAGGAAGTGAGAAATTCAAGAAATGGGTATTGATCGGAGAGATATGTTTTTGATTGGATTTGGTTCAGATAAGAAGAATGAATTGCTGTGATCGAAGAATTTAGGGTTTTTTACTTAGCCGCGGAGAGCCAACGGTAAGTACTTGAAGAAAGAGGAAGGAGAAGATTAAAAAAGTCCAAATTTTTTGAAAAAAGAAAAGAAAAAATTGGGGATTTTTTTTTTTGGAACGTTGTGAGCAACGGTCGAATTGGTGTGGTGGGTCTTTGTATTGTATTCGTAATTATTCTATTTGATTTGTATAATTATTATCGTCGGGATCTTCTTGTTTTTATACGCTTCTCCTCTGATCCATTTATTAATACCAAATTATTAACTTACCAATGGATTTGGCAATACTGAGTACTGACTTTGTTTTCTGAGTTGACTGTGTTTTTCTCCAATAGATTAGACAATTAATATTTATCCGGTTTTTCTTTGGATATGGATAGAAAATTACACCATTTGTGTAGCTTTCTAATTTTTTTTTAGTATATTCCTTTTCATTAAATAATTTTAATCGCTATGAATAATTAAACTATCTTCAAATTTTTTTAAAAAAAAACTGATATTTTTTAGTTAAATTTCAAATATTTGTAAACTGTAATATCATTCATTTACGACAATTTCAAGACTAAAAAAAAAGCTAGAAAAACATCTCCCGAAGAAACTAAACCATATGTTTTCAGCTAATCTACCTGGTGTTTCCTAGTTTTTCTATTGGTCACCTAAAATCTAACTGAAAACAACCAATTTTGCTATTAGTATTAGTCAAAATGTGTCAAATTATGGGTTTACCATTTTTTAGTTTAAATGTGAAATTATGTTGTTGTCTTGTCTCCGTAGATTTGACACCTCGTTCAAATTAAAAGACTTCAGGGCTTTTTTATCCATTCTTCAAGATAGTTACCATTTGTAAGGAATTCAAAGTACATGGAAAACAAAAATGTCATCATCTATTTCTCATATTTATTACTGTTCTTTAAGATATATAGGAATAAAAATTCCTATTTATTCCTCTAAAGATAGGATTTGAAATGTTGGCTATGTGCATCTAATAAATTGCACCTTGGTGGTTCCCCACCGATACTTGGAGTACCTTAATGCCGGACCACAATTGGTAAATATTGGTGAGAAACTGAGAATAGCTTTGTGTCGAGTTATGAAAAATAAATATTTGTTGACTAACTTTTGTTTTGGTTGTTTACAACATTATATATTAGTCACGGAAACAGAAAGTTAAGAGCCAGTTTAAAAGTGAAATATATGTTTGACCAAACCTGAACAGAAGTTGGACTTTTATGTCCGAAACAAAGATGAGTTGGAACTTAGAACCAATCAAATAAGCAAAGCTGGTGTATAAATAAATGATCGACACATAAGAAGGCACTACTCGTTTTTTTGTTTGGCTTTATGTTTCTTGGGATGTCTCCTAATCATTGGTGAATCTGAGATATCCATGAAAAAACTATGGATGGAGATGCTCATAATTTCGATCGGCTACGAATAAAACCAAATGACCCAAGTCACCGACCCAAAATGCATAGAACGAAAAACTTGAGACCTTCCGGTTTGGGATGGTTAGAATCCACTAAAAGCCCATATAACCGAAGAAGATATTAACGGGCCTAAGCACGGCCCATAAATGTTATCCAGCGGTAACCGCCTTAGCCATTCTCTATGTATATTTCTATATGTAACTGACACTTCCCTTTGTTGTTTTTTTCTTCTTGCTGAAGAAGATAGATCACAAAAAAAGCACGACGATGAAGCTACGGTTGAGATGTCACGAGACCAGAGAAACTCTAAAACTTGAATTGGCCGATACGAGCACTCTCCATGATCTCCGGCGACGGATCAATGCATCTGCGCCTTCCTCCGTTCATCTATCGCTTAATCGTAAGGACGAGCTCCTCGCGCCTTCGCCGGAGGATACGCTCCGATCCCTTGGTGTAACATCCGGTGATCTTATTTACTACTCTCTCGATCACTCTGCTTTTGTTGCATCGGTTCAAGAGATCGGATTAGCCTCGTCGGGTGAGGCACATCAAGCCCTAGTTCCAAGTGGCGAATCTTCGGACGGGAAATTGGGAGAATGTGCAGCAACCCTAGGTCCACAATCGGAGAGGAACAAGGAATCTGTTGACGATTCGATGGGTATTGGATTCGCGGAGGTCGATGTAGATATGAATATCCAAGATCAATCGAAAGCTGATCTGAATTCCGTCGTAGAAGATCCAGGCGAAGGATCCACCGGGGAAAATTCGGGTATGGAGAGTCCAGAGCCGATGGATTTTGAGCAGCTTGATGTGGAGCTTGCTGTTGCTGGAAGCAAAAGGTTAAGCGAACCATTCTTCCTGAAAAAGATATTGCTGGAGAAATCTGGTGATACTAGTGTGTTAACTACCTTGGCTATGTCAGTTCATGCCGTTATGTTAGAATCTGGATATGTGCTGTTCGATCCTGGCTCTGATAAGTTTAGATTTTCAAAGGAGTTACTTTCGGTATCCCTAAAGTATACTCTGCCTGAGCTAATTACGCCTAGCAATACCAATGCAATCGAGTATGTTACTGTGAAGTTTCAGAGCTTAAGCCATATGGTTGTAGTTTACGGAACACTAGGTGGGTCTTTGCACAGGGTTCATCTTGATAAGCGTAGGTTTGTGCCAGTTATTGATTTGGTTATGGATACTTTGAAGTCTGACAAGGAAGGCTCTTCGAGTATCTACCGTGAGGTGTTCATGTTCTGGAGAATGGTGAAAGATGGTCTTGTTATCCCGTTGTTGATTGGTCTTTGCGATAAGGCTGGCTTGGAACTTCCTCCGTGTTTGATGCGCCTACCAACAGAGCTAAAGCTGAAGATACTAGAGTCCCTTCCTGGCGCGAGTGTTGCAAAGATGGCTTGCCTTTGTACAGAAATGCGGTATCTGGCATCAGACAATGACTTGTGGAAACAGAAATGCCTGGAAGAAGCTAAGAATCTTGTTGTGAATGAATCCGGTGATTCGGTTAATTGGAAGGCAAAATTTTCTTACTTTTGGAGGCAAAAGCAACGACAGTTTTCAATTGAAAGACGAAACTTTCTCAGGAGAGGAAGTGGCAGTCGATTTCCCCGGATCTTTAGAGACCCTTTCACATGGTTTAATGGGGATCGCTTGCATGGATCCATGGGTATTCACCCAGGACAACCGGCACGGGGCCTTGGCGGGCTTGGCGGGCTTGGCGGGCGAGCATGGGGACGGAGTTTTAGTCCCAGATGCAATCATGGAGGAAGCAACTAGCAAACATGCAGAGTGGTCAAATGGAACCGGTGTATATGGCTTTCGATATCAGCAAATAAATCCGCTTGGATAGTAAGATGTTTTTGATCTTTATATATTTCTTTGGTTTTGGATGATTATCTCTTGTTCTTGCCATGCTTATGTATATGGTTGCTCTTTTTATGAGCTTTTTTCTGTAAAGCTTTGGACCACCTTATGATATGGCATCCAATATTTTGCGATTTCTCTTAGATTTTTTATTTGCAAGCTGATTGTGAGTGAAATTATGTTGCACAAGGGAAATGTGTACGAAATTTTTAGTTTTTTTGTATTTTTGGCAAACTTTAAATTTCATACTTCTTAAACAACAGAAACAGTGTTCAGGGGAAAACAGAGCCCTTTTTGCAATCGAAGTGTATGGCTAGACGAGGAATGAAATCAATGATTACAGAGCCCTTTTTACATTCTAAATCAACGAAATTTTAGTACATCTTGATCTTACACATTTGCTGGTTTAATCGTTGTTTTCTGGTCTTAAAACCGATTGTATTTTGTTATTGCAATCTAGGACTTATGACAAGTTTTTTTCTCAGCATAGAAAAAAAAAAAAACTGATGCAGGATTATCCTGATTCTTGAATTTTTTTTTGTTTTTGTTTTTAAACATCATCAAATTTTATTAACTAGAAACAATATGATTCTCAAGGAGGATTGTTACAATTGAGCTTGGTGCAAAGTGATAAGATATAAAAGACACATTATCAGAATCAGGATATATAGGATGTTATCTATTCATTCATATTTTTACAACACATCTTAAAGATGCAGTCACATGACTCGCATCCATTACTAAAAGATTTAACAAATATAAGATGATGTATATCACTACAAATCAAATTGGAGAAGGACCTCCCTAGTCACTAAGCTAAATGTCTTTATAGGCTACATAACTTGTTGTTTGTCCCCAAAACATATCTCACAAAATGCTGGTTCAGTGAATCCTCATTTAATAAGTTTTGGTCTTCCCCATATTGAATTGCATCACTTCTCCTTTACTTCATTGAGATATTTTCGTATTAACAAACCCCTGAATATTGGAATTGTGTTTCATTAAGGCCATTCTTACTTACACATGGTTAACTTCCAAACAAAGAAGCATGTTTACCGTGACTAGGATGTTATGACCGATTTAAATCAACCTGGCCTTACTGAAACATGTCCAGATTTCTTAAGGTTAAGATATGGTATCGCTTAGATACGCGGTGTACGAACTAACATGAGGTTAACCATCTAAAGTCTGCAAATTTGTGGTCACCATAACAATTTTAACCCTCGGGGAACAAAATATCTGATGCTTGCTGAACCTGCTGAACCAAACAATGATTTCATAAAACATGAACAGACATGTGAACGTAGTCGGCTCATGTAACACCCAACAAAATCAAACAAATTCCAAATATGTCTGTTTCACTTTGCATAACAACCATGTTGGGATGTTTTTGCATTTCATATAGCTTCAATAAGAGAGTCGCATTGTCCCTTTTAAACAACCCCTCTCGTGACTCTCTTGCTTTTATCTTTTTTTTTTAGTTGTTTTTAGTTTACTCTGTTTGTATTCGATGTTTTAAATAATGGTTAATAGTAAAATTGGATGGCACGTAAAAGTCCATCTCATTTCTAGTATCACAACTTATTGATGTAATAATTTATATTTCTTTTATTAGTATATGATTGTCTCTTTGTTTCATTTGATATATCCACAAAAATTCATTATTACCGAACTTAAACACCCACACAAATTGCTTCGGTAAATTCATTAATTTTTAGAAAATATACATTCCACCGAAATCACCAATCAGTAACAAGACTTTATTGTTAATTGATTAATATAAGATTAAAAAAAATTAAAATTCCTTATTGAGTTATGAGTTACTTCATTTCCTTCTTTTGAGGATTATAATTTAGCTACCACGTGGTTAATCGGCGATGGCCCAGTTCATATCGTTCTCAAATATCCAATGACAAACCTCGATCCGACCCGGCCCCGACCCGAGCGACACGAAGGCTCCATGTCTCGCACTCCAAGCTGACGTGTCCATGTGACAGATGGCAATACCGTGGTTGATCTTGACCTTACTATTCGGCTCTAAAAGATCCGATTCGTAGACCCGAACTTTAGGCACAGAGTGACAGTAATACAGTAAGTAAGGGTACAAACTCTGATGACACGACACTGATCTCGTCACTTTCCCACCGTTGATTCCTTTGACTTTTCCGATCACGACTTTCTCCTTCGATCCGGCCACGCTCTCCGTCGTCCGGAGCACCACGCTCCGACCAAGCACCGACGTGGCGAAATCGATCATATCCTCCGCCGATCCCACGCATCGTTTCGTCTCGCCCGCCGTAGGCGATCTCTCACACTCCGTTATCGCGTCGGAGATTATCCTTTCCATCGTCGAGTTATCGCCGGCGTGGAACAAACGTTTGATCTCGGCGATCTTCGACGTCGAAAACGGTAGTCTCGAGATGATGCCACGTGGCAAAAATGACCTTCTCGGCATTTTATCTTTAATGTCAGGCATCGAAATCACTGTGCCTTCCTTAAGCATCGATTCTCTGAAGAATTTTCCCGGCTCCACCCATTTATTTACGGTTTTGCCATCGCCGCCGTGTCTGCTCTGGTTATATCTCGCGAATTCGACGCCGGTTTTGGCGTAATCCTTGAACGTTGAGTTCTGAGTATAGCTCTTGAAACCGATTTTGTTTCCCTCTGCTCCTTTACCGTAACCGGTGAAAGATTCCGAACCGGGATTGAATGATTTTCCGTAATTCACGAAATCGACTTTCTCTGAGTTCGAGTTCTTGGCATAAGACGAGAAAGAATCGTCGCCGACGTTTGCCTTGTCTCTGTAATTCGTGAATTTTTCGACTCCGGCGTTCCCGGAGGTGCCGTAGGTTTTGAAGTTATTCCGAGGAGCATTTCCGTCGCCGCCGTAGCCTTTGAAGGTGTCGTTGGCTATGTTAGCGTTCTCGCCGTAGTTGGAGAAATCCGATCCAATTACATTGGAGGAGACGGCGTAGGAAGAGAACTCGTTCGGAGCTCCGTTACCGTTTTTGCCGTAGCTAGTGAAGGATTGTCCCGGTCCTGCGTTGGCTTCGTGAGTGTAGGTCTTGAACGTTTGAGTCCGGCCGTTTCCGCCGTCGGAATACGCCGTGAAGCGGCTGGTCGGATTGTTTACTCCGGATTGATAGTTTTTGAAATCGCCGGACCCGCCGGTGGCTGCTGTGCCGTAGGAATAGAAGTTTTCCTCCACGACGTTGCTGTTATCGGCGTAGCCTGTGAACTTCTCGTCGTGATCGGCGGCGTCGTGGCTGTACCGCCGGAAAGAGTCGGTTACTACGTTTCCGTTTTGCGAATATTTCATGAACGAGTCGGCTCCGCCGGCGCGAGTCGTGCCGTAACTGGTGAAGTTTCGTTGGTCGTAGACGGAGAATTTGACGTCGTTGCTGTGTTTCTCGAGGGTCGGGCCTAAATCGGGGAAACAGAAGAGGTTTGCGGCGGAGCAGAAGTCGGGGAGGCGATCAGGGAGGGACTTCTCGGAAGCGAGTTTGGCGAAAGTGGCGGAGGCGACGGCGGTGAGCGGTGAAGCCTTGGAGAGGAGAAACGCTGATCCTGGTGATTGAGTTCGGATCTCTTTGTTCCAGTAACGAACCAAGGATGCTTTGGGTGTGAACGGATTCTCCTCCGGCGAAAAACCGCCGCTTTTTAACCGTTCTCCGGCTACAACCACCTGCCTTGCACTCAGAATACATGGAATTAGCAAAACAAAACGAAAAACAGTCCCAATTGTGAAAAGCACAGAATTCTTCAAATGATCAAGAACACAGAGATAAATCCAATAACATGAACCGAATCAGTTGTAGAGAAATAAAAACAAGGGATCCAAATTCTTCAAGTTTTGGCTTACATGTAAGAGACGGGACAAGAAGGGTAGGATAAAAAACAACTGTCTGATCATTTTTTGTTGAGAGAGAGGTGAAAACATTCGATGAGGGTAGAGAGAGTGTTGGTGGGTTGTCGACAAATGTGTGTATATATAAATATTTCGAAGCTCGAACCTAGGCTTGCATAATTTGAAGTTTAAATACTGTGTAGAGTAGAATGTACATTAATTAGTAATTTGAGTAATAAATTTCGCATAAAAAATTAGTGGTCTAAGCGCAATCACATAATAATTTTTTTTTTACAAAACTATATTTCATCGCATACGAAATCCCACCAATTTGGCATGATCGGTAATTCATTGCGCGCGTATACTAGTTATGATGTTTGTTTAACTTTGAACAAATCCACTTTGTTGTCATGTGCTGGTTTGGCTAATTTGGTTGATATCTTCTTCTAATTTAAATGAAAGTATTAACATTTTTAAAAATATTTCTTGGTAGTTTTTTCTAAATAGGCCGAGCTGGGCCAGTTCAGTTTAATTTTAGGGTTGGATGGAATCTGTATTTCACCAGACCATAAAAATCTAGACTTTATACAGACCAACCTACATTCATCCAGTCTTCAATGGACCGAACCGGACTAGGTTTATTCGGCCACTCAATAGAAAAATGGTTAGCTTTTTTTTTTGGCAGTCAAAGAAAGGTTGGTTAGCAGTTTTAACATTTCTTCATTTTTTATCCATTTCTTCACCAATTAAATTCTTTTAAAGGACGAGGAAAACAAGAAGTCACATCAGTCATGACGCAATGATGACGCTCCCACACATTCGAAGTCAACTGCCTTTGCCCATCACTTCACACGACACAACATTTATTCTCCAAAATCATTACCCCAACTGTAAGGAAGTGAACCCTTAGGTCTTAGAATCAAGCCCATATCTTGTTGCATTTTGGTGATCTTCTATTTATAACCACAAAATGGAAAGATAATCATAATGGGCACTGAACGCTAGATATTTGCATTTTTTTTTGTCTTTTTCCAATAGGAATTTGCATTTTTGAAACGAGGCAAAGAGAAAAAGAGTAATAATATAGCACAAAAGCCTTAATCATTAATGATGACATTGCAAAACAAAAAAGTGTCACTAAGTCATAACAAGCAAAGCAACTTAAAGCCAAAGCTCTGCTTTCACTTTTACAGGCATCATCACTCTTGAAACTCTTTCTTGATGCCAACATCAACGGGTTGTTACGGTTTACTTCTTCATTATTGAGTCATTTCTCTAGCGGGAAATACAAAAGAACTTCGAGGACTGACACTCATTCAACAACGTTGACGAACTCATACTCGATAAGGGACATGTTGGTGTCTTCTTTCACTTTGAAGCTTGCAGGCTCTGTGACTTCAACACGACCCCACTTGTCTACAGTTAGCCTCATCGATCCTTTATACATGTCGATTTTCGCATTGCGCAGAGTTACAGTGGATCCTTCTTTCATTAAGTCCACTAAACACAAAAAAAAAGTTTACAGAAACAAATCAAGATAACATGCGACAAAATTCAACTATTCACTAGACTGTTGATCACAAACATTCCTATAATTAATAACACAAACTGTTATGATAGTCACAAACAATGTCAGTATCTTAAATGATCGTTGATTGAAATAAGTAAGCACCTTGGTCATTTCTTGCGGTAAAGACGACAACTCCTGTCTCATCACCAACAATGCATTCAGAAATCCGCAGCTGGCGAGCCTGAGGACCATCTGCACGACCTTTCTGTAACACCATCTTCGTGCTAACGATCTTCACGGTGACATTGTGTCCACTAGTCCCAGGACGCAGCTGATCAACCTTAGTGAAAGCTGGCTTTCTCAACTCGGGTTTGGTGTCTGCCATTTTTCAATAGTAAGAGCCTCTAATGACAAAAACCATGAGTTCTCATCAATACAAATGGATTCAAATCCAAAAAGGAGATAAGCTCATATTGGATTATCCGATTTAAATGATATATTGAGCAACAAGAATGAAAAGCAGATCAATGAAGGCACATTAATTCCCAGGACAAAAGAGATACGAAAAAGTTTCTAAATCCAATTAGCTTTTTTGTCATACCATATGATCTTAACAACAACAACAAAGTTCCAATTTTTGATTATAACAATTGGAACATTTAACAATACCCAGAATTGTTAAAATTATAACAATACCCAGAAACAAGTCTGTTAAAATTCTGGTTGTTCTTGCTAGAATTGGAAGAATCAAATTTGAGAACATACAAATTATCAGATAATTTGGAGATTACCTTAGGATTATCGAAGGCCGAGAAACGAATGAGAGATCTGATTAACGTTTCTGAAAAACACTCGAGCCGTCACATTCAATGAAATTCCCGGAAAAAAGCTTTCCTCTTTTGAGTTCTGAGCGTGAGGAAACGGACGGTCAATTTTTAAGCTCGACCATTGATCCAAAACCAATCGTCCACGTGTACACATCGTGCGTCAGTGTGCGCGGTTGTATAACCATCGTGGCATCGTGCCTAGATGAATGATCGGACTCGCTTTTAACAACCGTTTCGGCTTATTGGGCCTTTGTTTTTTAGCCCAATAAAATTAAGAGCCCATCAATGTGGATTTCGTAGGTGTATTGAGGAAACAAAACGGGCACATTGTCTATATTAAAAAATCCAAAACAACATGTCGTTCTCTCTTGGGATTTGAGTCATCGTATTTAAACTTCGTGTCAGGTACAACATTGATGGATGAACTACCTGACGTTTGAGTCTCGACACAGAAACGCCACAATTTTTCTAATCAGAAGTTTAAAACGACAGCCACAAGAAACGACTGCCAATCAGAGAGGGCCACGAGACGCGGAAGTGTTTTATTTCGAATAAAGCAGAGGATGCGAATGAGATAAGCCGTTTGGAGAAATTAGCGGCAGACTGAAAATGAGCGCGACGTTTGCAACAACCACCGCCACAACTCCCGTGCTCCGCCGTGAGAAGCCCCTTCTTCGTCATTGTTCTCTCACTAAATCGCCGGTTCTCCGATTGAACGGAGTTGGAGTCGGACCTGGCGTGAAAACAGTCGGCAAGAGATTATTAAGGATCTTGTCGAGCTCTCAAAGCGCTTCAGCGGCGGTCAATGTCGCGGCGGATGCGTCGATTCCGAGCGAGATGAAGGCGTGGGTGTACGGTGAGTATGGCGGAGTGGATGTTCTGAAGCTGGAGAGCAACATTGCTGTGCCGGAGATTAAAGAGGATCAGGTGCTGATTAAGGTTGTTGCGGCGGCTCTTAATCCCGTCGACGCCAAGAGACGGCAAGGGAAATTCAAAGCCACCGATTCGCCTCTCCCGGTAAAATTCCCCTCTCTCTCTCTCTGAAAACCTAAGAAGATTTCGGATCCTTAATTTGAATCTTCGTCGGAGCAGACGGTTCCGGGATACGACGTCGCCGGAGTGGTTGTGAAAGTGGGAAGTGCGGTGAAGGAATTCAAAGAAGGGGACGAAGTTTACGCAAACGTGAGCGAGAAAGCATTGGAAGGTCCGAAGCAATTCGGTTCTCTGGCTGAGTACACGGCGGTGGAAGAGAAGCTATTAGCCTTAAAGCCTAAAAACATTGATTTCGCTCAAGCCGCTGGGCTTCCATTGGCTATAGAAACTGCCGATGAGGGTCTGGTTAGGACGGAATTCTCCGCCGGAAAATCAATTCTCGTTCTCAACGGCGCCGGAGGAGTAGGGAGCCTTGCGATTCAGGTAAAATCCGTTGTTTGTAATCTTAAGAATCAGATATTGATGACTTTTGATTGATTTCTCAGATTCATATTCGATACAGCTTGCGAAGCATGTGTACGGAGCTTCAAAGGTGGCTGCAACAGCGAGCACAGGGAAGCTGGAGCTAGTGAGAAGCTTAGGTGCTGATTTAGCCATTGATTACACAAAGGAGAACATAGAGGACTTGCCTGAGAAATATGATGTTGTGTTTGACGCTATTGGTAACCAAAACAAAACAAAAACGCCATAACACATAAATACATAATCTCATTTTAATCAAGAACACTCTTTTTGTTTGTCAAAAGGGATGTGCGATAAGGCAGTGAAGGTGATTAAAGAAGGAGGGAAAGTTGTGGCCTTGACCGGAGCTGTCACTCCTCCTGGTTTCAGATTCGTCGTGACATCTAACGGTGCGGTTTTGAAGAAACTGAACCCATACATTGAGAGTGGGAAGGTGAAGCCTGTGGTTGATCCGAAAGGACCGTTCCCATTCTCACGCGTCACTGATGCTTTCTCATACCTAGAAACGAACCATGCCACAGGGAAGGTCGTTGTATATCCCATCCCTTGAGGGGCTTGATTTGAGTGTAGCCTTATTCTATATGTAAAGCTAAGCAAGTGTCAAAAGAGTATCTTGTCTTTGTAGAGTGTTTTGAGTTTATAAACTCAAATGAAGGTGGAAAATAAAATGCTCTTTATAGCTTATTCAGTTCATTTGAAACAGAAAAGATGAGATTAGAGAAGAAACAGAAGCAGCAAAGGAAGATAATAAGAACACACTTAGAAGCAGCATATAGAAAAGACTGAGTAGGAATCTTTTAAGACAAGGCAAAAGCAGGGGTGGTCTTGAAGTCAAGTTCCCAGAGATCAAACGTTCCTTTCACGAAATCGTAGTGAGCTCCTCTTATGGAGAGCTTGTTCTTCACCACTCTTTCTCTCACGAATGGGTAAGACAACAGATTCCCCAGCGACACATTCACGGCTTCCTGTGCGCACCAAATAAACAATCTCAGTTTCTACTTTAAAGTAAGACAGAAAAGCAGAGCAAAAGATTGTGTCTTCTCTTATTACGTACCTTCTCACAGTTGGTGCACTGATCGTCAAAGCTCAGGTCTTTAAAATCCTGCTTGATCCTGTTCTTGGCCGGTGTACAGATCTGGACCCAGTTTTCTATGAAATCGCTGCCATTTAAAACAATTTCACTCAAGTTAGTGAACCAATCACCAAGAAACTCTCTTGAATCCCTTGGATCTTTCTGTTTTTTTTTTTTTCTCTTTCTAGTCTTAAACTATCAATCTCATTGTGATCATGTAACTGCACGATATTGATTATATTAGCGTTTTGAGATTAGTACGTCTTAGTGGGAGCTGCATCATCTTCAATGGACATGAGTCCCTTTATTCCACCACAACAGCTGTGACCAATCACCAGAATGTTCTCCACCTGATAATGACAAAACATTACATTATCCTAAAGGCTCAATTTTGTTATTGAAGAATAATTGTGTAGGACCTCCTCTTAGGGTTTGATGGATAAAGAGTAACTAAACAAACACTTGCGAGTAACTAGGCCACATCAGCTTTTTACTAAGCATCTTATGCAAGATAAAGAGAAATATCTCTAAGAAGAGGGCCCTTAAATGAATTATTACGTACGTTGAGGACTGTAATTGGATATTCAAGGGCGGCACCAACATTACAGTGTTTCGTCTGCAAGTTTCCAAAAGACAAAGCTTATATTAGTTAGGTGTTTAATCACTAACAACAACTTGGGATGTTTATGTACAAGATAATTAGAGTGATGGGAATAAAAATTGATTTTCTCTTTGTTTGGACGAACCTTGTCATAAGGTGGCACCATGTTTGCAATGTTTCTAACGATAAAGGCTTCCCCAAGTTGGAAATTCAAGATGTGAGAAGGGCAAACTCGGGAATCCGCACAAGCAAACACCAGATACTGCAACAACAAAAAAAAGGTTTCCCATTCAATAATTTACCTTCAGACGATTTCATTTTCGTAGCCTCTGATTCTCCGGTTTAATTAAACAGAACTTTAGATTAATGCAATTTAAAGGTAGACAAAGGATATCTTTGAAGTCTTAATCCTAGTTTTAATTTTAGGGTTTTATAGTGTTTGTGCTTTTCTAGCTAGCTTGCCCATAAAGTTACCAGTATTACTGGATTTAAAAGTTTTTTCCCCTGATTTCATAACCTTTTTGGCCAATTAGAGAAGAGTCAAACGAGAATAGTAAATCCCTAAAAGGAGAAAAAAAAGAGAATGATGTGAAGTGATTGGCAGAATCCAAACCTTGGGGCTCTGGCTCTTGGCAAGTGCATTGTACAAAGAAGGATTCTTCCTGGAAATCGATAAACCAAATAATATAATGAGCAAACATCAAATAATTAGACCCTTTTTCTGTCCTTATGTCCTTTTGATTAAATAATTTCATTTAACTTTATAAGCACTATTATTATATGAGTAGGGAAAGAAAAAAAGGTGGATTTGTATCCATATAAAAAAAGTATTGAAATGGACTGATGCATACGGAATAAGAATATAACGTACTCATAATTATGAGTCTTGAAATGGATAAATCCAGATTTGATTCGCTCTGCAGCATCTAACTTGCTGGAATCAAGTTCCTCTAGCTCATTCGTTATCTGCTTGATCTTTGCGGCCGCTACGTTCCCCAGATCCGATTTCTTGCTACAAATTGACCAATTCATATTTAACACAATTTAGAAGACAATTTATTATCCAAATCTTTATATATAGAAAATAAGTTGATTGGGAGAGAAGGAGAGTTTGTATACCTGAGAAGCTCTCCAAGTCTTTTAAGGGCATCCTCGTACGACTCCGGCGACATTTCTTTTTGTTCCGATAAACGAAAAAAAGAAAAAGAATTTAGATAAGAAAAAATTGTATGCACTGTGAAAACTTAAGGTTATATATGATTATCTTAATTGAGTTGACCTTCATGGCTGGACTTTTCCTAAGAGACACAAAGAGAAACTAAGAAAATACGAGAAAGTGGTCGAGAGATTCCGGATTTATACCAAAAACAAGCGTTAATGCGATCAAAATTGAAATAGGTTTAATGACTTTGAGACTAAGACAACCAAACGAATTGAAAAATAACGATGGTTTCATTTAATTTAGAAGAGAGAACAACAGAGATCATCATCATGATCATCCGAATTTACAATAAACAAAAGAAAAATAAAGATATATTATCATGATTTAGTTTCTACACGGACGGACCTTGGGATCGGAAGTGTATTAGAGAACAGAGGATTTAGAGAGTGTTACTTGAAAATGAATACAATTTTAGTTGATATGAGAAGATGCTATCTACTCCAAAATTTATAGCCCGAGATATGCGACATTTCCTAACTCGTAGTTTATGCTTCCACTTGTCTTTTTAGGAAAAAAATATTCCTAACAAATTGGAGGATTTTGTTTGGTGCAATAAAAAAGGAGAGTTTGTTATTTAAACAGAAATTTTCGGATAGATAGAAAGACGGAATATTTGGAAAAAAAAAATACGAAAACGTTTTTGCATGGCAGAGAAAAATCCCTCCAAAATTAGAATACTTTGAAGGAAAAATGATTCATCATCTTCCTGCTGTCTCTCCATGTATCGGTATTGATTTTATTTCAATCACTTTTAGTTTTTTTTTTTGTCGATGAATACAAGATAAAAACCCCGACTGAAGTCAGAATATAGATCATAGTATAATGAAATTATAAAATAAAAAGATGTAAAATTATTTGCTGTATAATATTTCTTTATGATTTTACATTTTTTTATAAGTTATAACACAATAGATAAGTTTCTATATTGAACAGAGCGGTACTTGGTTTATTAAGAAACAAATATTTGTCATAGGTCTCCAAGTTTTATATGAAATTTAGGGCTCCAAAATTCTAAAATTTTAATGTGATGTATTGGTTAGTCCATCATATTGTTTTTGCTATTCTTTTGTCATGGGTTCAAATCTTGTTCTTGTCTTTGATGCATTCGTTTAAAGTGATATTATGACATGTGTCAAAATTAATTAATTAAGATCATGTTACATGTTAATATGGTTTAGAAATGACGTATTGAAATTCATGAAAATTATTAGATAATGTAAAAGATTTAGTAAAGGATACATCATAAAGTGGATATGAATGTATCGTAATTGAATTTAAATTATTTTTATAAAAATATATAAGGCTAATAAACAATCAAATTATATATATATATATATATATATATATTTTTTTTTTATATTCATTTTTTATAATAAATAACTAAATCATTTTTTCTGAACTTTTTATTTATTTTTATTTATTTAGTAAAGGTTAAAACATCATTTAAAAAAAAATTGAAAGTATTTCTAAAAGTTTTAGTGTAGATTTCAAATTTCTAATAAAATTTAAAGTATACCAACAAATAATTTCTTTAAAACTTTATTATCCTAGAAACAGTAAGTCGAAACAGACAATTTAAAATTTAGTGCTAGAAAGAGAAATTACTCATTATAAAATGATATCACTCTATAATTAGGGCTTTATCATGTAACATATGATCTTAGAATTGTTTGTCATTAACTTAGTCATAAATCAAACATTTTTTTCTTCAAAAACCACTATATTGGCATTGTATTCTTGTCTTTTTCTTCTTATAATTATTTTCTCGGATGTTCTAGTTTTATTTAAAATTTTCAAACTTTTCGGGCATATATCGTTTTCTTCTATTATCAATTGGAATTTGAGAACATGCATGTTTCATTGTCATGTACCTCATTGCTAATCAGGGCCCGATTCAGAAGCAGTTGAATCTTCAACAATAATCATAGAAATAATAAAATATTATAGAAAGAAACTATAATAATATCTCATTACGAGTAATTCCATCTATACTTAAATACTATATTCAGTAAAACCTCTATAAATTAATAATGTCGGGANACCTCTATAAATTAATAATGTCGGGACCGTGAAATTTTATTAATTTAGAGAGGTATTAATTTATCGATAAATTAATATTTATTAATTTATAGAGATATTTTTTATTTAATCCATATTTTTTGAAATTTTTTTTTAAACGATAATATATCAATAAATTTAGATGAATCTATTTGTAAAATAACATA
>OVAY01001893.1:0-23369 GCA_900406395.1 Kernera saxatilis | reverse complement strand
CTAAATATATCAATTATTTTAGACCAAAATAACCAAAATATCCAAAATAATATATATATTTAAAAATTGTTAGTTATATTTGTCAAAATTTAACTAAATTGTATCCAAATTTAACCGNAAATTTAACTAAATTGTATCCAAATTTAACCGAATTTTATTCAAATTTAGCCAAATTTTTTAGTCTTTTTCGATATTTTGGATACCCGAACCCGACCCGAACCCGGATGGAACAAATTGAACCCGAACCGAAATTTTAAAATACCCGAATGGGTCCTAAACCTCTAAAACCGAAAACCCGAAAAACCCGACCCGAACCGAATGGGTACCCGAACGCCCAGGCCTAGTTATGTATCTTATTATATAAAGTTGAACGCGCACAACAAGAGCATGACACATAGGCAAAATTATAATTCACCAGATTACGATATGTGTCACTGTTAATTTAGATTATGACATGTGTCAATACAATAAAATAATAAAACTTAAAAAATGTAAAATAGACTAAAGTATAATATTAACATAATTGGAGAATGAAATAAGTAAAATAGTATTAATTTAATTGGTAAAATATAAAAATAATGAAGGAAATAATTAATAGCAAAGTAGTGGAAAAAGTCAAAAATAAAAAAGAAAAAAATTATCTATCTAATATGTTATTTATGTAAAATATAAAAAAACCAAATTTGTAAAAAAAAAAAAGTTAAGTGATGAAAAAAAAGAAAATTTATTCTGGAAAGTATTCTTCTAATATGCTCTATATATCGTCATAAATAAGATATAAAGTCTTCAAAATTCAATTGTTTGATTTCATCTTTTTATTTTTTTATTTATTGATATCAAATAAAAAAAATGAGTTTGAGGATTAAAAAATCGATCAAAGTTATTTAACTCTAAATTAATTAGATCAAAATCGTGTTTAGTTTGCGTTTTTCGCAAACGGATCAAGTTTAACCGGTTACCAGCAACGGATATTTACTTATTTTTTTAATTATATATAAATATAATTATTGGTAAAATTCGCATATTATTTAGATCTTAATCAATTATACAAATATATTGCAACAAATACTTACTTATTTTTTTAATTATATGTAAATAAAAATATTATTAAAAATCCGCATATCATACGAATTTTAATCTAGTTTGTTTATATTATTGATGAGACCTAAGGTTACACTTACAATAAAAATAGGATAGATTCCTTGATTGATGTAACTAGAAAAGAAAAAGGATATACATGGTTTCAAAAAAAAAGAAAAAANAATGGTTTAAAAAAAAAAAAAAAAAAAAAAAAAAAAAAAAGGAAAAGGATATACATGAATAAGAAGTCTTCGGTATCTTTTTTTCCTTAGCGTATAGGAAATCTTTTATTTCTATCACCGCTTATACTCTCCCTTAAGTTAGTGTAGTAGATGTCTCGAACACTCAAGTATTTAGCTGTCGAATAAACGATTTGCCAGATTTTTTAATAGCTTTAAATGTGACATTATTTTGACTGTCTATGACAAATATCTACAGCGTTTCAACTATGATATGGAGTTGTCGTCACAACAAATGAAAATATAGCTATATTGTTAGACTTTACCATGATTGCATTGTTACTTTGCCACCATGGTTGCATTGTTACATGGTTATTTAACAAGGACATTCGTTTTTTTGCTAATTCATGGCTAAACTAACAACAATATTAGATCGTTTGAATTCATTGCTAATATTTACGACAAGCACGAATTGTTAATTTCCGACCATTTTTTTATTTTACTAATTAGTAATTACTAAACCATTCCTAATTGCCAACAGATTTAAACACAACTTCGAAAGCGACAATAGATTAACGACGTACAGATTCGATTTGTCACTGTATCACATTAAAAACAGCTTAGAAACGGATTCAGCCATCAGTTGATGGCTGTTTTCAAGATACATGAATAAGGAAATTTTCACTATGTACGTCGTTAATCTATTGTCGTAAAAAAAAAAAAAAAAAAAAAAAAAAAAAAAAATCTTCACTATCTATTTATCTTCCTTAGCGTATAGAAAACCTCATACATTTCTATCACCACCTAATCTTTCACCAACTTAAGAAAAAAAAAAGTCAACCATTCGATTCAGATCACATATATTACTTTAATTGGTATCAAAAAGATTCCCCCAAGGCACCAATGCTGAGATGGGTTCATCTCCCTATAAACTTCTATCACAGTACTAGAGACACGTAGGCACATACATACATACGTCACATATAGTTGTCTCTATAACCTTGAAAGAATATAAAAACACTAATCCCCAAACTTCAGTAGATAAACTGACAAAACACGAACCCCCAAAAGACAGGGATCACAGAGATTGTGACTTTGCAATCTCTCTCTCTCTCTCTAGAGTCTACATTCTTTGCAGCAAAGCAATAATGGAGAAGGAGAGAGACGATGCGTTGCTGTGGCCTCTGATCGGAGAGAAAGAGAAGAAGAGTAGTGGAACAAAGGAGGAAGTGAAGAAGCAGCTATGGCTTGCGGGCCCACTAATCGCAGTGAGTCTTCTTCAGTTTTGTCCGCAAGTAATCTCAGTCATGTTCGTCGGACATCTTGGCTCTCTTCCTCTCTCCTCCGCCGCCGTCGCCACCTCCTTCGCCTCCGTCACTGGCTTCAGCTTTCTGGTCAGTTTTTTTTCTATGAACCCTCTCTCAAGCTACTCTATCTAATAATTCATGTTTTCTTTTACATCCGTTAACGGCTGATGAAATGCAAGATTTATATATTAATTAATTTTTGTATCGATTTACGCCGGTATTTCGGGCATCTAAAGTTTAAACGGCTAAATCCAATTTCTAGAACCTTAATATCTAAAACTCATAATTCTGAAACAAGATTGGTGATTATTTTCTCCGTCTTTCGAAGTTTAGATTTTTTTAACATACATCGAAATGGCCAGCGCGCAAGTGGTAGGGCAAATTTTTCATAGCATGGAATAAACTCGCTTTTCTCTGACTTGTCGAATCTCCTTTGAAACAAACTCTCTTGCGCGTTGGATAGTCGGGGCTAATAGTGTATCACTCGCTTCCTGCGAAAGCACAGATTGAACATTGATTGATGAAAATCCCATAGATATAACAAGGCTTTCTCTATCTATCCTTATGATTAGTTGGACTACTTAAGTTGACTGAAGTTGGTCAGATTTTAGTTTTGATCTAGTTTAATACTAATTCAGATCATCCAAGTTTATAAAAAAAGATTACTATATCGAAATTAAAATAAAATAACAATTTCTATTATTCAGCTACGGTTTTGTTTTTTTTTTTATTTTCTCTTTTTTCTTACAGCGCCACCTTGTCTGAGTTTACAAGTTGCGTATGCATATTTGATTCTTTTATGCCACTCTCCAGTAGCTAAACAAAAACATTTTTGTCATTTTAAGGAGAAAAGCGAAAACGCCAAAAAAGAGAGTAAAAGGTGTTTTTTATATAAATGCTTAATTTTTTTTTTTTTTATATTTTTTTTGCTACCCCACGTCTAACATTGAACGTGAATGATATCGATATTCCAAATTCAAAATCCGAATGATAGTAACAATTGCGTTGACCGCTTAATTGTAAAACAAGAAATCTAATCATAAGAAAACTATTTACCTTTGAACAGATGGGAACAGCAAGTGCGTTGGACACAGTTTGTGGCCAATCGTACGGAGCAAAGATGTACGGAATGTTAGGTATACAGATGCAAAGAGCTATGCTTGTTCTCATACTCTACTCTGTTCCTCTCTCCATCATTTGGGCCAACACAGAGCACTTCCTCGTCTTCTTCGGCCAAGACAAATCCATTGCATACCTCTCTGGCTCCTACGCCAAATTCATGATCCCTAGAATCTTCGCCTATGGTCTCCTTCAATGTCTCAACAGGTTTTTGCAGGCGCAGAACAATGTGTTTCCTGTGGTTTTCTGTTCTGGAGTCACCACTTCTCTCCATGTGATCTTCTGTTGGGCATTGGTGTTGAAATCTGGTTTAGGGTTTAGAGGAGCTGCTGTGGCGAATGCGATCTCGTATTGGCTTAATGTCATTCTCTTGTCATGTTACGTCAAGTTTTCGCCTTCTTGCTGTGTGACCTGGACTGGTTTCTCTAAGGAGGCTTCGCGCGATATCTACGCTTTTATGAAGCTAGCTATTCCTTCTGCACTTATGGTCTGGTAAGTCTAAAAGCAAAAAAAAAATTCCTGCAGTGAATAATTATTGGAGGTAATCTGAGAAACAAGGGTTTGTATAAAATAGATTTAGTGAGATGAATGTCTAGATATGTTATCCCAGTGTAGTGATATACTTAGCCTAAACCGCTTCTCTTAATATTAGTTGCTCAACTCCATGGATCTCTTAATTAGACTAATTAGTATCCTTTTATAAGTATCTTTATATTTGGTGATGTTGTTCGAGCAGCTTAGAGATTTGGTCCTTTGAGCTTCTGGTTCTCTTATCAGGACTTCTTCCGAACCCGGTTCTAGAAACTTCTGTCCTCTCAATTTGGTAAGAACCAATATATATGTTTTATTACTCTAATTGTTATCTCTTCCTCATATATAATTCAGAATAAATTTAGTTCTTGGATGTGATTGAATTTAGCAAGAAAATATTTACAGCCTTAATACATCAGGAACAATCTGGATGATCCCATTTGGCCTCAGTGGCGCCGCAAGGTCAGTACACCAGTAAACCATATATACAACCAAGGACCCGTTCGTTCGTTAGTGTATCTAGATTCAGCATAACCATATAACTTTACTATCGTTAATTGACCTTTGAAATCCACAGCACGAGGGTGTCAAATGAGTTAGGAGCGGGGAACCCGAAAGTGGCTAAGCTTGCGGTTCGTGTGGTCCTGAGCATTGCAATCGTAGAGAGTATACTAGTTGGATCGGTTCTGATACTGATAAGGAAGATATGGGGATCCGCTTACAGTACTGACCCGGAAGTAGTCACGTATGTAGCCTCGATGTTGCCGATTCTCGCCTTAGGCCACTGCCTAGACAGCTTCCAAAGCGTTCTTTCAGGTTATATTCATCAATCAAAACTTATATACACCAACAGGTTTCTTTGCTTGCAAGTAAAGACAACCACCATACAAGCACTATTTCGGTTTTGGAAGACCGGCTATTACTGGTTATGCTAATTTTTTTTGGTTTACTGTTTTTTATTTATTTCTGGTTAAAAGGGGTTGCTAGAGGATGTGGATGGCAGAAGATAGGAGCATTTGTGAATCTTGGATCATATTATCTCGTCGGAGTTCCGTTCGGTTTGTTACTTGGTTTTCACTTTCACGTCGGTGGTCGGGTAAGTTAAATAACTCATCTCAAACTTTTTCAAATGAATTGATTTCAAAGTATAAAAATCTTTTTTCTTTAAGGGGCTTTGGCTGGGAATCATATGTGCACTCGTCGTTCAAGGCGTATGTCTTTCCCTCATCACCTTTTTCACAAATTGAGATGAAGAGGTAAACAGCTGTATTTTTCGTACATACAGATTTTTCGTGATTTCGTTACTTAATGCCTTGGGGCTGTGACTGTGATTGTTATTTATAATGTTTCTTGGTTTATTTAATCGATAGGTCAAGAAAGCTACAAGCAGAGTTGAGTATTCTTCAAGTGTGAAGGAATTTGCAGCCGACGATGGGTCGTCAATTATTGTATTCTGAGAGCTATTAATAAAATGAAAATATTTTGATTGAGAAACCTTATAAGTTGGGGATCATTAATTAATATACTTATTATGTCAAAAAAAAANTTATGTAAAAAAAAAAAAAAAAAAAAAATAAAGAGTGCTTGTCATCTTTCGGTTGCTTTTGATCTCGTATGGGCTTTAATTTTTTAATTACCATGAAATTCTCTGATGATATGATTTGTTCATTTAGGGTTTACTCTCTCGGGCTATTACATTTACAAAGTTGGCTGCTTTTTTCTTCCTCGCGATTGTATCTGCAAAAGCCGTCGCTTTCTTCTTCTTAGGTTCCTGAATCACTGCGATAAGTATACATATCTGATTCTGTCTTTAGATCAGCCACTTGTGTTGAACGAAATCAAAAGTAATGGTGAGAATAACGTGCAGCCGAATTCTCAAACTTTCAAAACCCTACTTTTGGTGGGGGACGCAGAGCTCAAGCCGTTGCTTCAACTCGCGAGCCCAGTCTCATAATCTCATCACAAAGATGATCACTTCGTCTCTTCCAGACGCCTTAACACGACACACGTCGCAGAATCGAAGTCTAGTTCAATGCAGAAGAGTTTCTTCCCATGCTCAGATGGCTGAAGATCATCAATCTGTGACGACTGAGACATTTGATGCTTTGTGTGAAGAAGGGAAGGTAATAGAAGCCCTAGAAGTTGTCCAGATCTTGGAGGATAAAGGATGTGTTTTGGATTTGCCCAGGCTTCTAGGGTTAGCGAAACTATGTGGTGAAGCAGAGGCTTTGGAAGAAGCTAGGGTTGTCCATGGCTGCATCACTGCTTCTGTTTCTCCTCCTTTAGATGTTAGTTCTTACACCACGTTAATCGAAATGTATTCTGGTTGTGGATCCACTGACGAGGCATTGAATGTGTTCGACGAAATGCCTGAGAGGAAGTCAGAGACTTGGTGCGTTATGATGAGATGCTTAGCGAAGAACGGAGAAGGTGAACTCGCAATCCATATGTTTACCCGCTTCAAAGAGGAAGGGAACAAACCCGACAAGGAGATATTCAAAGCGGTCTTCTATGCGTGTGCTTCGCTAGGGGACATTAACGAGGGATTATTGCATCTTGAGTCTATGTACAGAGACTATGGCATCATGTCTTCCATGGAAGACTATGTGAGTGTAACCGAGATGTTGGCAGCAAGTGGTTATCTGGATGAGGCATTGGAGTTTGTTGAAAGAATGACGGTGGAACCGAGTGTTGAAGTGTGGGAAACAATGATGAATCTCTGTTGGGTCCATGGAGATTTAGAGCTGGGAGATAGGTTTGCCGAGTTAGTGAAGAAATTAGATGCCACAAGAATGAACAAAGAGTCAAATGCAGGTCTTGTAGCAGTGAAAGAATCAGACTTTACAAAGGAGAAACTAAAGGAAATTATGAGAAGGCGACAAAATCGTAAGAGAACGCGTATGCAAGAGTGTAGAGCAGGAGATACTTCTTTCCCAGAGAGTGACAGAATCGTTGCTGCATTGAGGAGTTTGAAAGTGCAAATGTTAGAGATGGGTTTTGTCCCTGCGATCTGGTTAAAGATTCAAGAAATGGAAGACGAGGATAAAGAGCAACAACTTCTTTTAGAAGCAACAAGCTCGCCTTTGTTTACGCGATCCTTAACTCAGAACCTCGTTCTCCCGTAACTGTTTTACAGAATATGGGTACCTGTATTGATGGCCACAATACATTTAAGATGTTCTCATTGATTACCGGCAGAGAACTGATAAACCGAGAATCGAAAAGATACCACTATTTCAGTAACGGGGTCTGCTCCTGCAGAGATTACAGGTGAGCTCTTAAGGTTCTTCAAAACCTCTATGGTGATTTACTCAGCTTGTTGGAGATTTTCTTCCTTGGTTCATTTTTATGTTTTAAGAAAATTTCTTGAATATGACTGAACGTTCCTTTCTTAGATCACGTTGGTATATATCGGTTGGAAATAAGTTGAGTATTAACGTTTCGATGCTTGAATCAAAGAAACGAATACTCGAGAAATATTTGTCACTGTTTATAAACTTCAAAGAAATTGCAGAGATATATCTTCTGCAAACGCAGAAGAAAATGAAACTAGGCTGCTATCTAAAACAATGGACTCAGGACTAAGTGGATACAGATCCGTAAGCAGATGGAGAAGACGATGAAATAGACATGACGTAATCTAAAGACAACGATAACGTCCCGGTCTCTGACGTTGGCTTGAAGTGCAAGTCATCTCCGTATGCATTAGGGTCTGAGATGCTCTGTTTTTATCTCAGTCTCTCCTTCGAGCATCTTCACAACTTCCGACATATTTGGCCTTAGTGTCGGAGACTTGTTGGTGCATAGAAGCACAACTTGATCATTCTCTCTGCCTCAGCTACATCTAATTTGTCTTCTAGCTTTGGATCTATAATCTCTGCAAAATCTCCTTTCTTCTGCAGCAAGAAGGCCTGAAACAGAAATCATAAAAAAAACCTAAAAGCAGAGAAGAAGGAAGAGAAGCTCTTACTCAACATTGAACAAGATCCCTTAATCTTTTGAATGGATATATGCTTGTTTAAGAAACAGTTTGTCAGTACCCAATCGATAAGTCCAACACAAGAATCACATTCTGGCGTGTAATTTGCATTGCTCTTCCCACTTACAATCTCCATTGCCACAATGCCGGAGCTATAAACATCCGCCTTTAATGTTAGATAACCCCTCATTGCATATTCGGGAGCCATATATCTTCTGCGACCAAAACCATCAAAATGTTGTTTGTTTCAACTTATTGAACATATTACAGCTTTATATAACCTTACATTGTTTCAACTCTGGATTCCAGAGCCACCTTCTCCAATCTTGTTCGCTTGGTCAAAGTTGTTCGTTGCGGTTTTAAGTTGCCTCAAAGTGAAAGAACCTATTTTGAGATCAGATTCTTTTAGATTTTTATAACCAAATTTTGCGCTTCTGTTAAACTTTGCGAGTTTGAAATAGTAGCTCTATCTCATGTTATTTCATCGCTAATGCATCGCCTCCAACAAAGAACTCCCAAAGACAAGAGAAGGATACAAAGTATCTCATGTTATTTCAACTTACTTTTCTACTATAGTAGAAAATCTAAACTTTTTTTTTTTTGTCATCTAGGAACTGATATTTATCAAAACCAAATACAACAAGCCAGATTTTAAAGACGAAACCCGCAGGTATCGACTGACTTAGCCCGATACATCAGGAACCAAAAACTAAAAACAGATAAATACAAACGATTTTAAAACCAGCACTAAAATGAGATAGTGTTGGTCACTATCCTCAAAATTTCAACACCGTTACAATCCCGAGAACGGAAGTAGATCGGATAAAGCTAGAAAACCCAACAAGAACCAATCTCGGCTTCTGCTCTTCTTGTCCTCGCTTGATGTTTGTAGACTTCAGAAATTATAGACGATGCGCTTCCTTAGGATGGCAAGACAGATTCTCCAAAGGAGTAGAGGTAGAACCGTCACGAAAGCCAGAGCCGGATGAATCGAAACTAGTTCGATATGAAACCGGTGAGATGGACGCAACAACCATATGTACATAAGAAAACTAGGTAAAATGTCAATAAATGAAATACTCAGAACATGAATTAATTGATAAGAAAATACATATCACCTATAAATAAAACACGATCCTAATCTTCAACATAATCAAGTGGTGTTGATCTACTGGTTGAGTTAGAGTGGTGAAAGATTTACTTTGTGGATCGAGACCAAGATCCTGATCTTCAATATAATCAAGTGGTGTTCATCTATATCATCACTATAAATACTTTAAATAGCGAGAAAATCTGATTTTTTTAAAAAATTGGAAAATTAGTTTTCATGATTTACTTCGGTTGGCGAAAAAAAAAAAGATTTACTTCGGTTATATATTTAAAAAAAAAACAATGATCATTTTTCGACTAAAACTATGGAGTCGCCTGTGAGGAGCCCACAATAAACTCATGAATCGGGCTGGCCCAGTATAAGTCCACCAACTAAACCGGCAACTTCCGTCGGATAAGCCGACATCATCACGACGGTATCAAGCTGTTTTTGGGAGACTGTTTTGTTGTCTCCTTTTTAAGCTATTAGATTGAGCTTTTCTTAATCAAGTCTTTTTTTTTTGTAAAGTTTTTGATCAATGGAATCAGAATCATCATCAAAACAATAGCAGCTGCGAGGAAGCCGATCGATTCCTAGAGCATTCTTTTACGATTCCTTCTCGACCCACTACGATTCCCGCCGCCTCAATTCGTCTCCCACGGCTCCGGAACGAAAACCGAGCTGCCCCGTTATGGATACGGCTCCGTCTTCCTCTTCTATGACATCCGAATCTTTTGGAGTATCGAGCACCGTGGACAACATTGACGAGCTTTCTTTCGTAACAATTGAGAAGAATGTCGATGTCACGGACTCAGGAAATACCCCAATTGACCCATTTCCGGAAAAAGAGGAGGATTTTCAAGTAATTGACTCATCTGGGGATACGGAGAAGGACCGAGTTGACCCGTTTCACACTGGGTCGAATATCATGAGCGATGAGAAATCTGAAAAACTCACAGAGACCACGTTGAGTAATGACCGAGGCGACGATTATGCCGGACCGGCGTCGCAGCTCAGGGAAGCTACTTCGAGGGATTGGTCTCTCCTTGGGTCTTTGGCCGGGTTAGTGATCAGGTCAATCGAATTTCAAGTGAGTTTGATGTTTAGCTTTATCAAGTTTCCTCCATGGTTAGTTTATAGCTGCTTGGGCTTCGTTTTCGATCCTTATCGAACAATGAGGCGTGGTAGACGCTATTTACTATCGAGGATTGTAGAGTTATGTGATTTGGGGTTAAAAGATGATAAGCTCGTGGTGGAGGCTGTGCGCAGGTTAGCATGGGGTTTGTTTTGGGCTGTTTATGTGGGCATCATGTTGTTTGCCTTGTTTGTTTCTGCGTTCATGATTAGTGCTTTTGTGATAACCCATTTGGCTCATGAACCACTTGTTATCAAAGAGACCTTGAATTTCGATTACACCAAGAATAGTCCAGAAGCATATGTGCCCATAACCTCATGTGGTGGTATTGGCTTTGATTCGAGTTGCAAGGAAAGTATTGTAACCGGGAAGACCAGAGGCTTGAAGGTTAACCCTCCAAATCGCAGGACAGATATCACTGTCTCAATGACATTGCCCGAGTCCAATTACAATAGAAATCTCGGGATGTTTCAGGTTCGGGTGGACTTCTTATCCGCGAGTGGTCAAGTCCTTGCTAGTTCAAGACGGCCGTGTATGTTAAGATTCAGAAGCGAGCCTATCCGTCTTGTCCAGACTTTCCTAAAGATAGCTCCGCTTGTCACGGGCTATTTCTCTGAAATCCAAACTTTGAACTTGAAGCTCAAAGGCTTTGTCGAAAAGGACATTATTCCTGCTGCTTGCTTGAAGATAATGATTGAACAGCGTGCAGAGTTTCGTCCCGGAGCAGGTATTCCAGAGATTTACGATGCATCTCTGTTGCTCGAATCCGAGCTTCCTTTCTTGAAAAGGATCATATGGATCTGGAGGAGAACTTTATTCGTCTGGATCAGCATGAGTGTGTTTATTACGGAACTGCTTTTCGCCTTAGTTTTCTTCAGATCTCTGATCATCCCAAGAACAGGTCAGAGAACACAACAAAGAGATAGAACAGCTTCCATCAATAATAACTCAAATCTGGACGGTCAGGCGAGAAGTAGATGAATCAGTTGTCGTAGCAGCTTTACAAGTGCTCTACAACGTTCTTCAACCAAAATTGTAATATTTGTCTTTGTCAAATTTATAATTTTGCACTCTGCAAATGTTACGTTGAATCGAATAGTATCCTAGTAGTATATATATATATGCTCTACTTAACAACTATTCAAATCTTGTATCCTAGTAGTTTCAATAAGGAGCAGTGAACAGATTTGAAGATATACAAGAAGGAGAGTTGACATAGAATTGATGTACATCATCATAAAGGAAGATCGGTAACTCGTTTATGAGAAGATGCTGTCTTGGAAAACTCAAGACTCTGTTTTCTGCGTAGACGGTAACATTTTATAAATCCAAGCCGCAGAGACAGCACCAAGTGTTGGAGACAGCAAGTAAATCCAGATCCCTTTGTAACATCCCCACACTAGCGCTGGCCCTAAGCTTCTAGCTGGATTCATCGATGCTCCTGATACCTCTCTGTTAAATGAAAGATTGGATTTTTCCGACTGTTAGCCAAAGAGATTCATTACCATTGAAGAATTAAGCTTTACAGAGATTGAGGGAAAAGTGAAAATTACCCAGCAAAGATAACATTCAGTGTGATGGTTGCGCCGATTATTAACCCCTCTAGTTCCTCAGTCTGCAAGATTCATCAATGTTAAGATGTGAAATTTTATATCATCTGGTCAAGAAATGTGTTTAGTGTTTTCGGGTTGTTGATTGCTTACTGTTCTCTTGGCGGTTGTGATGGCACAGACGACTAACATGAGGAAGCCGGTGATGATGAACTCCATCACGAATGCTTGAAGATCAGACCCTGAAGGAGATGCCCCTAGGAAGACATCGTGTTTCTTGCTGCACACATCATTGTTCAGATCAAATAGAAGACGCAGAGTCGCAGAGGCCAAGGTTGATCCGATGACTTGAACAGTTATGTAGGCTGGGAGTTGATTCAGAGGGAATCTCTGGCACGATGCTAAGGCGATAGTGACAGCGGGATTGAAGTGTGCAGAGATGTGGCCGAGAGAGTAAACAAGAATCATTATCACTAGACCCCAAACCACTGCAATGCCCACAAGGGTCACTACATTGTTGTGTTGAGCGTTCACGGCAATAGCGGCACAACCCGCAAATATCAAGTAATAAGTTCCCACGAGCTCCGCTATAAGCTGCAATTCAATTCCTCATCGTAAGTATCAGCTAACACAAATACTTGAAAAAGAAAAGCTTTGAAGAGTGAATTAAGCAGCGTTCCTCGAGGGAGTGAAAAAAAAAAAAAANGAAAAAAAAAAAAAAAAAACTCACCTTTTGCAAGAAATGGACAGAGAACAATGGCGGAGATGCAGGAGGTGAAGAAGGAAGAGAAGTGTCTGAAACAGAAGGAGCTTTGATGTTGAGTACAACAAAATTTCCATGGTTGCTTTTGCTCACTGATATGTCATCCATTTGATTTTTTTTTTGTTTTTGTTTGTTCAATCTGAGAAATAGAAAGAAGGAAAAGAGAGAGTATAAGCTTTGATTGATGTTTGAGGTTTTGTGTTTGAGAGATTGTAACGAGGTTCTCTGCCTTTTATAGTTTCTTTACCAAAACCAAAAAAAAAAAACAGAATGAGAATAAAGTGAACAAAAAGTCAAATTTTGCTTTCTAGCAACTTGCTAGAGCAAAATCATGGTTTATTGGTTGGATGTGTACCTTTTAATAAATAAAAGCTGAATACTGCTGAATTGCAGATGGTTTTGGAGAGCAAAAGACACAGGTCGAAGCCAAATGGATATATTAGTTTAAGTTAACGATAGTCAAATCCAGTTTTAGTTTTCAGTTAGGTGTCCTGGTTTTTAATGTTTTCTAATCTTGTTAGTTTAGGAAATACATGAACCAAATCGATGAGAAATGTTTATTGTGCAGGTTACTCAAAGTCAAAACCAAAGGAAAATGCTAATTGGATTATTAATTAGTTTATTTGCATGTTAAAAATATTTCTCATAAGATGCTGTCAAAAAAAAAAAAAAAAATATTTATCATAAGCTTTTTTTTTTGTTTTTTGTGCAATATCATAAGCTTTTTTAACTCATATATTTTCACATGCTAATTGGATTATTAATTAGTTTATTTATTGTTTAGTTGCATGTTAAAAATTTATCATAAGCTTCTTTTTTTGTGCAATATCATAAGCTTTTTTAACTCATATTTTCACATGTGGATCTTCTGAGCTTGCAAATGCTCAAACCAGAGAAACTAGCGTTCTCCATTTACCGCCAATTTTCTTTATACAAACCTAGACAACTTGAGGAAGCACGACGCGATCTCGTGAGGGACTTTCTTTGCCGGTTGAAAAAATGCGTCTCCGTGAACCACTTGCGAGAGATTCAAGCCCAGATGTTGTTGAACTCCGTCGACAAACCCAATTTTCTGATTCCCAAGGCCGTCGAGCTTGGGGACTTCGATTATGCCTCTTTTCTCTTCTCCGCGACAGAAGAACCAAACCACTACTCCTTCAATTTCATGATCCGAGGGTTAACCAACATGTGGCATGATCACGGAGCGGCTCTGTCGCTGTATCGCCGGATGAAGTTTTCTGGGTTAAAGCCCGACAATTTCACATATAATTTTGTTTTCATCGCCTGCGGGAATCTCTCGGAGCTAGGGGTCGGTATATCTGTTCATTCGTCTTTGTTCAAAGTTGGATTGCAAAGAGACGACTACGTAAATCATTCCTTGATAAGGATGTATGCAAAATGTGGTCAGCTCCCGTATGCCCGGAAGGTGTTCGATGAAATTACTGACAAAGATATGGTGTCCTGGAACTCGATGATCTCTGGGTATTCTAAGGCGGGTCTAGCAAATGACGCGGTGGATTTGTTTAGGAAAATGGAGGAGGAAGGAGTTGAACCAGATGAGAGGACGTTGGTCAGTGTGTTGGGTGCTTGTGCACATCTAGGGGATTTGAGAACTGGTAGATTGCTGGAGGAGATAGCCATCACGAAGAAAATCGGGTTAGGCACGTTTCTCGGGCCTAAGTTGATCAGTATGTATGGAAAATGCGGGGAATTGGATTCGGCAAGAAGGGTTTTCAATCAAATGATTAAGAAGGATCATGTTCCTTGGAATGCTATGATCACTGTGTAAGTCGATGTTCAAAACTTTGTTCATATAACGTATGGATTTTTTATTTGGACTATTTCGGTTCTTACCGATTCCATCTCAGATACTCGCAAAATGGGAGGTCAAGCGAAGCTATTAAGCTGTTTCTTGAAATGGAAGAAAGCAGAGTTTCGCCAGACGCGGTCACATTTTCTGGGGTACTGTCTGCTTGCGGTTCAATTGGAGCTCTTGAGTTAGGCAAACGGATCGAGACATACGCTTCGGAAACAGGCTTGCAACCTAACATCTACGTGGCCACAGGACTAGTCGACATGTACGGAAAGTGCGGAAGCATAGGGGACGCTCTGAGAGTATTTGAAGCCATGCCGGTGAAAAACGAAGCCACTTGGAATGCTATGATATCCGCTTATGCGCATCATGGATATGCTCAAGAAGCTCTCTTGCTGTTTGATCAAATGTCAGTTCCTCCAAGTGATGTTACATTTGTCGGAGTCCTCTCTGCTTGTGTGCACGCTGGGTTGGTCGATCAGGGCCGTCGATATTTCCATGAGATGAGCTCCTCATTCGGGTTGGTCCCTAAAATCGAGCATTACACAAACATGATCGATCTTCTGTCACGTGCGGGGCTGTTAAACGAGGCTTGGGAGTTCATGGAGAGATTTCCTGGGAAGCCAGACGAGATCATGTTAGGAGTGATTCTTGGAGCGTGTCAAAAGAGAAAAGATGTGGTGATTGGAGAGAAAGCGATGAGGATGTTGATGGAAATGGAGGAAGTGAAGAATGCAGGAAATTATATAATCTCTTCGAAAGTTTATGCTGATATGAAGATGTGGGATGAATGTGCGAAGATGAGGGCGTTGATGAGAGGCAGAGGCGTCGTTAAGACACCCGGATGCAGCTGGATTGAGATCAACGGTGAGACAATGGAGTTTCTTGCCGGAAGCGATTATTTACAGTGTGGCAGGGAAGATTCCGGTTCGTTGTTTGGTTTGTTGGTGGAGGAGATGAAGAGGGAACGGTATGATGATGTTCCAGGGTATGTTTGATTTTTGCTATTTCCTTCAGCTGTAACTCTAGTAAGATTTGGGGTAAAACAGCATTTAGTTAAGCTTTATGTTAAATGTATAGGAAATTAAACTTACGAGGGCTAATCTGAAAAAAAAACTGAGATAATTCTCGTCTTCTCTAGACTTTCAAAGTGGTGCAAAGAGTTGTAGGTACCTGAAGACTGAAGAGAGCATGAACCGATAAGGTTCATATGATGCGATGCATATTATGTGGGGACGATGGGTGGTTGATCAACTTGTTGTGACTTTAATTTTTTATAAATCTTTGGCGAATTATAACAATCTTAAACATAGCAGCCTTACAGGTAGATAAACACACCAAAATAATAAATCTAATTTCAGAGAAACAAAAGTGATGCATGGTATATATCATCTGTTCATGTTTTCAATCCGTGATTCCAGTATTTTTTTCTACCATTCACGATAATTTCTAAGTTTTTTTTCATTTTTTAATGTTTTTGAAAAATACTTTCGTTATACTGTATATGAAAAAATAACCAAAAAATTAACAGTCATTAGTTAAAAAAGATAATCTTTAAATTAAATTTAAATCTCCAATTCTGAAAATAACTAGAGAAAGGAAAAAACCGAACGGACAGAAGAAGAGGGCATCATCGCCAAACCAACAACCGTTCGGGTGAGCTTGACGAGAACGACGTCGCACCCGCCATTTTCTCCATCCTTGAAGCAATAGCTTCTTCACTTCAGATCTCTTCTTCTTCTTCTTTTTCTTCTCCGTCTTCTCTCTCTCTCTCTCTCCATCTTCTGCTGTATCCCCTAGGGTTTCGGATCCTGTGCCTTGGTCTATTTTCTATAGGTCGATTTCGATATTACCTTAGATCCGGCGGTGGAGTGGAAATCACTTTTCCTGTCTCTTCCCATCTTTTTTGGTTTACAGCGTCTCATCTTTTAATCTCTGAAGATCTCTTCGTGGATCCAGTAAAATGGCGGATTCCGAGCCAATTACGCCTGGCCAGGTACGGTATCGCGTAACTTTGATGTTTCAAGCTTCAGTGTCTTCTTAATTTCGTTATTTATGCGAACGTCTCTCGAAGATTCATAGATTTGGAATGAATAGTTTTGCAGTTGAATGTAATATCTACTGCATAGTTAGGGTGTGGGAGTGATCGAATTTACAATTTGGATCAGTTTGCTGGAGAGATTAAGTTTTGCTGTCTAAAGGATTCTAATGTCTTCAAATGCTAGTAGCTTTCAACTTCATTCTGTTTATTCGTCTCCATCTCCAAGCAACATACTTTATTTTTCAATGATGCTTACTAGAGATCTGGTTTGGATGAAAGAACAAAATTCCTGTATTGTATTCTTTCTTTTTTTTTTTTTTTTGATAATTNNNNTCTTTTTTTTTTTTTTTTTTTTGATAATTATATTGTATTCTTTCTTGACAGCTTCTTTTTCTCTAATGCAGATTTCGTTTCTGCTCGGAGTCATCCCTGTCTTCATTGCATGGATATACTCAGAGTTTCTAGAGTATAAGAGGTCTTCTTTGCACTCTAAAGTGTATGTATTGGGAATATAGTTTAAACGGGTGTTCTTATTTTACGGCTCTCTTGTTATGTATCTAACTTGTTAGTAACCTATATCATTATCTGCTTTGTTTCACTTTTTTTTTTTTCCTGGTTTCCAATATCTTTACCTCTTACTTGCAGTCATTCAGATAATAATTTGGTTGAACTGGGTGAGGTGAAAAACAAGGAAGACGAAGCAGCAGTTTTACTTGAAGGAGGTCTTCCAAGATCAATCTCTTCAAAGTTCTATAACTCTCCTATCAAAACGAACTTGATTAGGTAGTTGTAGTGATTTCTTCTCTTTTGGTTTCTTCGAGTAGAGTGTTCTCTCAATTATAATCGTTCTTAAAACCATTTACGTTTGTCTACTTGTAGGTTTCTGACGCTAGAAGACTCTTTCTTGATTGATAATCGAGCAACCTTGAGAGCGATGTAAGTTCCTTAATTATCAGAATGGATTCATGTTGATCATAATTCTCTTCCATGACCATATTACTTCCTGTCAGGGCTGAGTTCGGGGCGATTCTTTTTTACTTTTATATTTGCGATCGAACAAGCTTGCTTGGAGAGTCTAAAAAGGTGCCTCTAAATTTCCTTGACGAATTTCCCTTTCTCAGTTTCAACCGGTCATCAAAGATCTAAAACAATTTATGTGCTATATATGTGTAATATAGTGTACATTATATCTGAGTCTGAATGGTTTTGCAATTCATACACATCTTTTTTTATATGCTTTCCATCTGCAGAATTACAACCGAGACCTTTTCCTCTTTCTCTACTGTCTGCTCATCATTGTGTCAGCCATGACGTCCTTGAAGAAACACAATGACAAATCACCAATATCAGGGAAATCCATTCTCTATCTTAATCGTCACCAGACTGAAGAGTGGAAGGGATGGATGCAGGTAATTGATTCACACTTTTCTCAGTAGGTGTCAATTACCTTTTCATATGTTTTTCGCTTCTAATTCCCAGCATACATCTGAACTTCTTGATATCACCGTTAGATATTTTGTTTTGCAACTGTTTTTCATGGTAATTCACTGTTTTGTGTCTTTGCAGGTTCTATTTCTGATGTATCATTACTTTGCTGCGGCTGAGATATATAATGCAATCAGGGTCTTCATCGCTGCCTACGTCTGGATGACTGGTTTTGGGAACTTCTCTTATTACTATATCAGAAAGGATTTCTCCCTAGCACGATTCACTCAGGTCATATATACAGTTTCAATTTCTATAATTAATTAGTTTACCATATATGCATCTGTAAAGCATATGTTTCTTTCAATGACTCAAGATGCTAAGATGCTCATGAAATCTTTTACTTCTTCCAGATGATGTGGCGTCTTAACTTATTTGTGGCTTTTAGCTGCATTATTCTCAATAATGATTATATGCTATACTACATCTGTCCGATGCACACTCTGTTCACTCTAATGGTGTATGGAGCCCTTGGTATCTTCAGTCGGTATAACGAAATACCATCAGTAATGGCTGTGAAGATTGCTTCATGCTTTCTTGTGGTCATCCTGATGTGGGAGATTCCTGGAGTTTTTGAGATCTTCTGGAGTCCTCTAACATTCTTACTGGGTCAGTATCGGACTATTCTTATATCTCACACTGGTTTCGGCATGGTTGACTGCATATCTGTCTCGTGCTAAAACATCGTTCACAGCAATGTTTATATGCCACTTGGTCAGTGGGATCTGTGTTTATGTATGTTGACTAACATTTAGTTTCTGTCCTTAAACAACTGCAGGATACACCGATCCAGCTAAACCAGATCTACCGCTTCTACATGAATGGCACTTCAGATCAGGACTGGACCGTTACATATGGATCGTTGGAATGATATTTGCCTATTTCCATCCCACTGTAACTCTTGAACCTATGGTGCTCTCGTTTTTCATATCTTCTCATGACACCCACCATTAAAATCTTTTTTGACATTTTGATCTCAGGTAGAGAGATGGATGGAGAAATTGGAGGAGTGTGATGCCAAGAGAAAGATATCAATCAAAACAAGCATAATTGCAATTTCCTCATTCGTGAGTTTGGCTTTTGCTTCTCTCTGACTTATCGATCTTGTGATATGTGATATTGTTCTGATGGCCAAGTTGTGTTCCTTATATTGTTCAGGTTGGTTACCTATGGTATGAATACATCTACAAGCTGGACAAGGTTACATACAACAAATATCATCCTTACACATCATGGATTCCAATAACGTTAGTATCAAAACCCTGTCACCCAAAACGTCAAATCTTGATCAAATCTTGATCCTTTCTGGATTCTGACTTTAGCTTTGATTCTATTGTCTCAGTGTCTACATCTGTCTGCGAAATTCCACGCAACAGCTGCGAAATTTCTCCCTGACTCTATTTGCGTATGTTTCTCAATCTTAGTCCATTTCAACCAAAGCTTTGTGTTTATTCTGGACACATCTCTAATAAGACACAACTGTTATAATCTTCCTAGGTGGCTCGGCAAGATTACTCTGGAGACCTATATTTCTCAGTTTCACATCTGGTTGAGGTCGGAGAGAAACTGTTTCCTTTCTCCCAATTAAGTAGGAAAGAAACCATTTGTCTCAAGGATTTACGAATGAGATTTTAACTACAAATTGCATGTGATGCAGATCGAATGTGCCTAATGGGCAGCCTAAGTGGCTATTATCCATCATCCCAGAATACCCGATGCTCAACTTCATGCTCACCACGGCCATCTATGTCTTGGTAAAGCAATAGTAGAATCTATGAAAAAAAAAAACTTTATCCACTCTATGTTATATTTATTTTAATCTGTTCTCTTGATTTATTTTCTCCAGGTGTCTCACCGGCTTTTCGAGCTTACCAATACGTTAAAGTCTGTTTTCATACCCACAAAAGACGACAAGAGGCTGCTCCACAATGTCATTGCTGGAGCTGCCATCTCATTCTGTTTATATTTAACCGCTCTCATTCTTCTCCAGATCCCACACTAACCATGTAAGTCCTTTTACTCCTCCTGGTTCATTGCAGCCACTTTATATGATTGGAAATGCTCGCTTAGGAAGAGATACAACTCTCGATTAACTCGCTAGAACCATTTTTCTTTTACAGGAGGGACTATAAACATGTGGAAAACATGAATCTCACAGAGTTTTCTTTGTCAAACTTGCTAAATAGTTACAACACACGTCTCATATCGACAATAAAGATTTGTTTTCAAAGATCAGTAATTTTTGAAGCTTGCCAAATGAAGCATCTTTGGACTAATTAGAACCAGAGAAGTTTCAGAAAATGGCTGAAAGTGAAGCATCTTGTGGCATTTGGACGGCATCATCTTAGGACTACTTTTGTTCGTTTTCTTTCTTCTGTGTTGTAATTTTGCCATAAGTTTTTAATATATAGTTTCATTTGCCTTTTTGTTCGTCCGTATTGGTATATTGTCCAAATACAGAACATATCTCATCTGCATTTGCGTGAATTTTTACAAGAATGGATGAGTTCAGTTCAATGGGAGTCTTCAGATAAAACACTAACACAGTTGAGAAAAAAAAGGTTCCATTTAAGATAAATCATACAAAGATGCGGCAAAAGGAAATTTCACAAATTTACATTAGGAACCATAACAAACAAACTTTCTCTCTCTGCTCTCACTCACATAATAGGCTTTAACTCGCTCACTTTCCGGGGACGAAGTTGGTGGCGAAGGCCCATGCGTTGTTGTTGACTGGATCAGCCAAGTGGTCAGCGAGATTCTCCAACGGTCCCTTTCCGGTGACAATGGCCTGAACGAAGAATCCAAACATAGAGAACATAGCCAACCTTCCGTTCTTGATCTCTTTCACCTTCAACTCCGCGAAAGCCTCTGGGTCGGTAGCGAGGCCCAATGGGTCGAAACTGCCACCTGGGTAAAGCAAGTCCTCTGCCTCTCCCAATGGCCCATTTCCAGCGACTCTGTAACCCTCAACAGCTCCCATGAGGATCACCTGAGTAGCCCAAATGGCTAAGATGCTCTGAGCGTGGACCAAGCTCGGGTTGCCCAAGTAGTCCAATCCTCCTTCGCTGAAGATCTGCGAACCGGCCTTGAACCAGACGGCTTCTCCGAACTTGACTCCGTTGCGAGCCAAGAGCTCCGGGAAAACGCATCCTAGGGCTCCGAGCATGGCCCATCTGCAGTGGATAACTTCTAGCTCACGGTTCCTGGCGAAGGTCTCTGGGTCGGCGGATAGACCGGCGGTGTCCCATCCGTAGTCGCCGGGGAACTCTCCGGTGAGGTAGCTCGGGGGCTCGCCGGAGAAAGGACCCAAGTACTTGACCCTGTCGGATCCGTACCATGGGCTGCCAGATGGACCGGTGGGTTTGGCGGTTTTGCGCATGGTGACACGGGCGGTTCCGAAGACTTCGGAGGCTGCCGGCGAAAGCTTCACGGCCTTTCCGGCGAAGGCAGGGGAGGACAGAGCCATGGTTGAGGCAGCCATTGGAATTTNGGCAGCCATTGGAATTTTTTTTTTTTTTTTTTTTTTTTTTTTGTTGTGACTGGTGAGAGTGATTGAAAATGGTTGGGGTATAGGTCCATTTTATAAAAATCTTAAGAGTAAGGTTTGTTATCTGAAGTATCTCTATCTGTTTCCTGATTGGCTTTCGAGA
The DNA here is from genome assembly GCA_900406395.1 of Kernera saxatilis. Lineage (NCBI taxonomy): Eukaryota > Viridiplantae > Streptophyta > Magnoliopsida > Brassicales > Brassicaceae > Kernera > Kernera saxatilis. The sequence continues at coordinate 1,644 of OVAY01001893.1, read as the reverse complement.
TTTTGGGTTTGCCTTTATCCTGTCCTACGTGTCACTTTCTAGTCCATCAGCTTTTGCTAGATTCTTAACTTGCAATGAAGACACTTGTGGTTTGTACACTGGGAACTTTGAGTAAATTGCCAAGAATAAATGCTATTTTGTCAAAATTATATATTTTTAAAAAATTCCAATCTATTTCAAATTTCTCAACTATATCTGTTTTTTTTTTCAATTTAAAGTTGTTTCAACTACAAAATTACAATTGACAAAACCTTTCGAAAATATATGTTGAGTGAAACAATGCATTTTAGGTGAAACAAAAATTGATACTACATTTTACAAAGCATTTTAGGTGAGACAGAAACTGATACAATGTTCTTACGTTTATAAAAAACATGTTTACCCTCTTTTTTTTTTGAAACATTTTTAAAAAAAATTGATACTACATTTTACAAAGCATTTTAGGTGAGACAGAAACTGATACAATGTTTTTACGTTTATAAAAAAACATGTTTACCCTTCTTTTTTTTTGGAAACATTTAAAAATATGTTTACCTTACCAAAAGGATTAATCAAAACAAACTTTTAGTCTCGAATCAATTAAGTTGGATTAGACCAGTTAGCTGCAATACATGTATACTTTCTTAAGAGTTAAGACCCACGAAGTTTTTATTGTTATTTTTTGTCAAAAAAAAAAAAGTTTTTATTGTTATATCACATGTCCATTTGGGGTAAAAACGATGAAAAATCATCAAAATGACGTGTACCTTGAGGCTGATACGGTTCAAACGGATAGAGAAATATGTCAGATTTACACTTGGCACACCATCAATGGGTATTCCAATATGCTAAGACAGTGCGAGATATCTCTAACACAACTTAATTCGTAACTCCAAATGTGACCCACAAATACCAGCTCAGCAATACAAAAAAAATCTAACCTCCAAAAATGTCCACAACCAATAGAAATCAAGACATTGATATCCCGAGATAAGCGAATACAAGTCTCAAGATTTACCATTCGTTTTCATTTTATAAATACCCAAAAACCTCACCGTAACCTAACCATCCAATTCATCACAACTTAACTAAAAACCGTTTACTTTCACCACACTCTAACCGCAATGGCCGCCTCGACAATGGCTCTCTCCTCTCCTGCTTTGGCCGGAAAGGCCGTGAAGTTATCTCCGGCGGCCTCCGAAGTCTTTGGAACTGGCCGAGTCACCTCCGAGCTACCTCACTGGAGAGTTCCCCGGTGACTACGGATGGGACACCGCTGGTCTATCCGCCGACCCCGAGACCTTCGCCAGAAACCGTGAACTAGAAGTAATCCACTGCAGGTGGGCCATGCTCGGAGCTCTAGGTTGCGTCTTCCCTGAGCTCTTGGCTCGGAATGGAGTGAAGTTCGGAGAGGCGGTTTGGTTCAAGGCCGGTTCACAGATCTTCAGCGAAGGAGGCCTCGACTACTTGGGCAACCCGAGCTTGGTCCACGCTCAGAGCATCTTAGCCATTTGGGCTACTCAGGTGATCCTCATGGGAGCCGTTGAGGGTTACAGAGTTGCTGGAAATGGGCCATTGGGAGAGGCAGAGGACTTGCTTTACCCAGGTGGCAGCTTCGACCCATTGGGCCTCGCTACCGACCCAGAGGCTTTCGCGGAGTTGAAG
>OVAY01001892.1:0-23402 GCA_900406395.1 Kernera saxatilis | reverse complement strand
TTTTATTTGAATCATCCAAATAAAAACAAGAAAGTTTGACCCAAATTTGAAGAAAAAAAAGATGTTGGATACAAATTTTGAAAGTGGAAAAAGAAACAAAAAAAATCTAAAGACGTTGGATACAAATTTTAAAAGTGGAAAAAAAATAAAAAAAAAANAAAAATTCAAACTCAATCTCTAACACATGAGAATATCCATGATGTTGAGTTTGCTTTTGAGTTATCATTTTTACAAAGGACATAACTCAAAATTATAAATCAACCATAACACATCATAACTCAAACTCAAATTCTAAAATTTTAATTTAATTCATAATTGGTAATATTTTTGAGTTATCAATGAGTTAAACCTTTAACTCAAGTTAAATCAATGGTAACTCATGTTACCAATTAAAACGAAAGAAAAAAAATGAACTAATTAATAAAGTGATTATAGAAAAGACATAACATCCTTCAATGCATTGCATCCAATCTTATTTATTGCTCTTTGATATTGATTATCCCACACCTAAACCCTTATTGAAAAACCCTTCCTACCACCCTTGTTTAATATTTAATTCTAAGATAAGCATCTCATTATGTGTATATTTCCTGACATGCCCTTGTTTACATAAGAATCAAACTCGGTCCTCAAGGGTATATGTGGAATTTTCAAGAAAGACGTGGGATGATTGAGCTGTGTGTGATAGAGGTATATGCGGTGAGTGGAGTAAAAGAAAGACTATCCAACAAATAAGTGGGTCGGTCCCATTTGTCTATAGCCAAACCATAATAATAATTATCCTAAAGAAGGTTACAGAAAAACAATAATTATCTCACTAAATACAATATTTAAGGATGGCAAAACAAAAGTATAATTTTTTACGTTTGGAACATGTATATAGACGTCCAAGTTAGCTTTGTGATTAACAAATGATTTATCTTACGGGTTTGGCGGTTTTAATATTTCTTCCACACCCGTGTGTTAATTAAAACTGATCACAATCACGCATTTTTCAATTTTCTATAAACATTTTTTTTTTTCTTTTTGTTGGTCAAATTTTGCTAAAAGTTTTCTATAAACATTTTCCAAGCCACAAATGAAACATAATATTGTACAAATCACAAACATAATGCCTTGATTGTTCATTTGTTTGTGACATCATTAATGTGTATCAGAACCAAAATTAACATGAAAACAAACATAATGTTTATGTACATTAGACAAGCCGTAACAATTCCAAAAACTTCATCAACGTTCATTGTTCTTTGATTGAAAGTGTGAATCTCTAGGATCAATGGATAGTCCATGCAGCATAAACATTGAGTTTTCAATTTTTTTTTATAGCCTAAAATTAAACGCGGTTTATAACATAACCAAAAAATTATTTTTAAAAAGAGGATGTATATTCTAACTTTCTAAGTGAAAACAAAACGAGGATGTTAGGAAAGGGACATATCAAAATACAAATATTTGCAAAACTAATAAAGATATTCCTCACTTTTATATGAGTTTGTTTGCCAAGATTCATCAAAGTAAACCATTGAATGAAAAAAGTAATTATTAGTGAACTGTAAAACTTTAAAAAAAAAAAAAAAATGGAACTATTAAGCCCCAAAAAAAACCGATGTTACGATGCTGACTCAGCATCCACGTAAGCAAGACAAACAAATTGACATTTACAGCGACTGTTACGACGGAGTAAACTCCAAATCGTCGTCGGCGATTTGATTTGAAAGCAATGGTTGAATCGGAGGGAGAAAAGCAGACATGTCTCCGACTTGAAATCTCCGGCGCCGATCCGATTTTCGTAAAAGGCACTTGGCACCACTCTCGTTTCGATATCTCCGTCACCGATGGCTCCTTCTCTTGGGTTTGCAATGGTAAAAAACCCCTAAATTAATACTGATTGGGTTTTCGGATTTTGATATCTTTTTGGTTTTAATCGGAATTGAAGCGAGTGAGGAGGAGGTGGCAGATCGTGCGGCACAATGGGACCAGCCTGTATCGGAGTATCTCGAGCTCGCCGAACGGTATTTAGGGTTTCAGCAGCCTGATTCTGTCTACGGTTTCTCCGATGCTCTTGAAGGATGTAAACGAGTTAGTTCAATGTTTCTTGTTTCCTCTGTGTGGCCTGATGCTTTGATGATTATATGTCTCTATTGAAAATTACTAGAGTCAAACAAACAATGTTGAAGCAAAGAGAAAGAAAGGTCCTTCTTTTGATAAATTCAAGCCTAGAAAAGAAGCAATCACACTCTATGAAGTTAGATTGGATCTCTTGTTTTGCTGGAGAAATGGTTTATTAATGCTTGAGTAAGCCTGGAATTTTTCGATGAATTTTCTCTGATTGTGTGTTTGGTTACAGCTCTCTTGGACGTTTGAGAAGGAAGGGACTAAACTCGAATGGCGGTGGAAATGTAAACTATCACACGACAGCAAGAAGACCACAGTTGGGATCTTGGATTTTCTTATGGAGGCAAATATAAGGCTAAGTGTGCGTCTCTACACTATACGTTCTGACTTTTGATGTTTGAGAATGAAAAGGCCAATGATTTATACTGTTCTGTTTCGGGAATGAATGTGATGAATTAGAAATTTAGTACTTTGATCTATGTTTCTTAGGATTGGCAACTTTATTCGTCTTTGGAATAAGTGGCAATCTCTCAATACGATTTTCTGATAATACTCCACAGGAAGAAGTTGTGAACAAGACGAGATCTTTTGAGAAGATGAAAAGTGAAGCCGAGAAATGCCTAGCGCAAGGTGAAAAACTCTGCAACGAAAAAATGGAGTTTGAGGAAGCAACTTATGCAAAGGCATGGACAATCCTTCTCGCTTAAACTACAATCATTGGCTTTTCTAATCTCTTTATTGCTTCTTTTTTGGGGCAGAGTAGTCTTTGTGAAAGGATATTGTCATGTTTAGCATTGATCTTAGTCCTTTTTTTGTCAATGCAGTTTCTTTCTGTTTTAAATGCAAAGAAGACAAAACTCAGAGCACTAAGGGACAAAGAAGATTCAGGGAGAGCAGTTGAAAAGGAAGAGTCAACAGACAAAGCTGAAAGCTTTGAGAGTGGAAGAAGCGATAATGAGCAGAGCGAGGAAGAGGCCTCAAAGAAGGCAACAACAAGCAGCAAAGTCCGTGGCCGGAAGAGAGCTTCGCGCAGCTAAGAGGTTCCCCTGCCAAATGAACTGTCACCCTCAAATCTAACCCTTTAGAGGTTTTGAAATGTAATGTTGATGATGCGTGGGATGCATATTTGAATGTGTATAGGATTGGTTGGATACAGAGAGATATGAAAAATGAGATATTAGATGGTTTGATGCCAAAGCTTACCCTCGTTTTCGGTATGTCCTATAGAAGCTGAGGCATTCAGTCACTTGGGCTTTATCTTGTATTGATAACTTTGGTTTCCGTCAAGTGAACATTGAAAGTGATTCGGGAGAACTTGTTAGAGCTATCTCACAACCGGATGAGATTTGTGTGCAAAGGAGAAGAAATGTTCACTTTTAATCGCAGATTAGCAAAAGAGAATTGTATTTCGTATTGGTTAAGCCCAATAGTAGAGAAGTGTAGCTGACGAGTGGGCTTTTGGGCCAAATCCGATCACAAGTAGGTTGTTACACAAGTTGGGCTCAGGCTAGTTTTGGCCCATTATGAAAGCTGTTAAGAGTTAGTTACAAGAACAGAGTATAAAAGGAGAAGAGAGGATCCGTGAACTGATCAGCTAGAGTCGTCGTCATCTGTGCTTGTAATGGATTTTGTGAGCCTAGTCTCACACGAGATGTACCGGCCAGGAACTCGTTAAACTCGTGGTGTCAAGGTTCTTTCTAGCTCGTGATCGCTTCGTGTTAGAGATCGAAGGAAAGAAGAATATTCAACCTCCATCTGATTATCAACATCACAACTTGTAGGGAAAGACATTAAAACTCCGGCGACGATGGACAGAGTTACTATTATCCGCCTGATTCTCCGTTGGTTCTCTTATTTAGAGGAAGGCAAAACACAAGTTAAATAATTGACAATCAGTAATCTTGTTCAAAAGACAGAATTAATACGGAACTAATTAATAATCTATTTCTTTCCTTTTGCCCCCCCCCCCTTGCAGTTGCACTAAACTTGGAACATAAGAAGAGAACACGAGTGGGTTATAATTTACAAATTAAGTGACTTTCAACTTTCCCAATTTGGACCTATGCGTCTTCAATTGAAGATTCCGTCCAGACCAAGAAGAATTAAGCTACGAGCCGACTTGTTCCAGATTCTTGATCCATCAGAAGCATGCGGCGAATTAGATTTGGTTCAAGATCAATTCTGGTTTGAAAGTTATTCAATTTATAAACCGAAAGATCATCGACTTGTTTTATTTGGAATCTTACGGCTAGTTTCTTTGAAAGCTTGAAGACTATTGACATTGGGAGCTTCTACATTGACCAAAGACTCTCAATGCATGGAGATATTACGAAGCTTTTGAGATATAAAGAAGAGCCACACAGACTATATAGCACGGAAGCTTCGTTAGAGGTCCGCTCCCCGCTTCGGAATCGGAATCGGAATCGGAATCAGAAGCTTTTAGAATCGCGAGGAAGCGTTGCGGAAGCGCGATTCCAAAAAAAACAAGTTGGAATCATTTTAGAAGCACCGATTCCAAATTGGAAGCGTTTTGATTTTTACGATTCCAAATTGGAAGCGTTTGATTTTTACGATTCCAAATTTAAAATCGTAGAAAATAATAAATTATAAGAGAACCTTAGGATAATTTTGGTTTTTTTTATTATTATATTAAAAAATCTAATTAAGAAACATAAATTATGAATCATTTTTTGCAATTCTCATTTTCTATATTTTATAGTTTTTTTTTTTTACTCTTCTTCGTGACTTTGAAAACCAAGCAAAAATAATTTTAATTTGATTATTGTTTGTTTGATATATTATGTATCGATTTACCTATAAAACCAATCAAGATAAATCGTTGTTGTCATTTTTTTTTACTGTAAAATAATAGTATTTCATTATATATATATATATATATACATACGCTTCCAATACGTACCGCTTTCTATTTTTTTTTTAAAAAACTCGCTTCCGCGCTTCCATACGCTTCCGCTTCCGCGTACCTGCTCCCGTTTCCATGCAGTTTAGCACACAGATTTTCTTATTTGGCAAAGCATTCACTTCTAACGGTCAAATATCTTTCAAGTGCAATGTCTTTTGCTTTAATCTTTCAATTTGTGTATTCTACTAACTTTATGGAGTTTATGAGCGTTGGTGATCTTGTAGATGAGCCTATATAAGTTCAGTTCTTTGTTTTTTGTAAATCACCTTTGAATTCATAAATTAATAGAAACGTATAGTTTTGGTGTTGTCCATAGCTTTTGGGTTTTAGCTTGGCTGCTGTTTAACCATTATGTTGTAATTGGCCCATAATTAATATCAGAAAAAGGATTAAGTACAAAATCATGTTTTCATGTTTTATTCACAACTTTGAGTTATAAGAATGTGAGAGTTTGTCTTAACTGTTAAGAGTCTTCTTTGTTGTTGCATTGTACATAATCATGTTTTATTTTAGCCAGGATGTTGTCAACGCGCTTTTGACAAACTGCTCTCTCCCTTATCCAGTGGTCAATCGATAGAAATGGATACGGTCAAGTCTTTGATTCTCTATAAAATAAAAACCAAAATAACTAAAATGTAAGTAAATCAAGATTTAAAGATCCCTTAATATTAAATCAAAAATAGTAATAATAGAGATGTAAATTACCTGTAGGTTTCTCAGATAAGTACTCGTGCGTTTGTTTCGTCCAATTGTGTTGAGAGTCTTGGTCAAATTGGACTCGGCTTTACGTGCAGCCTATAAGACAGAATAATAACTGTTAGAAAAATGCTCCAAGTTTAAGACGAGAGTCTTTGTCAAATTTAACGCCATTTGATTAATAAAGTACATATCGAACAAAAATAAAGTAGTTTATTACCTTTCGGTTTCTTAAAACTCTTAACAATCAAAGTATGATGGATTTCAAAGTCGGTTTGTGCAATGCTAGTACGATTTTTTTTTTAATCAAGTTATTGTTTTGTGATATACTTGTTTACTAATATCTTCATAAAAAAATTGGATACCATCATATTCGAATCCGAAAAGCATCGAGTGGGTTAAGTTCAAGCGGCAGTCACATCGTAATCTCAGTCCAAACCCTACTCTTTTTTTTCTCCTATGTAAACACTTTCTTCTTGACTAGATCTTCCTTTCTAAATCAAATCCATAAAAATTAGAAAAAATTCATATCGTGTTTTTGAGTAAGCACTTTTTCTTGCCAAGAAAAATAACAATGGCTAAGTTTTTTTTTAGTATTTTCCTCTCTCATTTTCTGTGTAAACAAAAGAGGTTGCTCCCCAAAATTCTCTTTGTATACCTAACATAATGAGATTATCCTATGATAGAGAAGTAGAGGACCACGTTTATGGATTATATTAGATTAGGTATATGATAATGTTGTATTGATTCGTTTAGAGTGAAGTCCTAAATTGTTGGAATTACATTTCGAATTTGTAAGATTTGATTATAATAACTTAATATACGAATTTGAAAATTCATCGCTAGATTTGTTTTATGGATTTTGATGATAATTAAATGATAAGAGGACACAGTTTTGATTTTGCTAATTTGGTACATGTAATAAAAATGATAGGTAAGGGCCCGTAAGGTAGACAAAGCTTGTTTTGAAGGTGAGAAAAATTGTATTTCAAATCTCGTTAAATGTTGATGATGAGTCCAAGCCCATTGGGTGACAATCGCTGAGCCCATGGTTCTATTTTTTTTTAATTTTTTTAACGTCATTAGATTAATTTTAAAAATTGTTAAGCAAGATTCTTGTTTCTTTTTAGGAAAATTTAGCAAGATCCTTGTTATCTACAATAAGTTTAAGAATAACTGGCAAAAATACTATGAGTTTGAAAATGTTCGGGTTCACTAGTCGTTAATATGCAAGGCTTTTTCGCAACGATTGATTCAAACTGATTATCGGATCATTGCAACTAAATATCGCTAATTATTGGAAATCTGTGATTTTGAAAGAAAAAACCGAATATAAATCATATAATTTATACCATAAGTATGAGATTGTAATTGTATAATTATTTAATAACTTAGACCATAAGTCTGTTAAATATTGTCGCAAATATTAAATGGTTTTACAAAAGTTTGATAATATGTGATTTCTTCATGTTTGGTCGATATAGATTTACACAAGACATGTTACAAAGGATAATTTTTGTTTTTTGTTTTTAGTGTTTCGTAAAGTTGAATCATGTCACTTATTTCTACTTCTTTTTCCCATCCCCTCTATTATTTCATTTTTTTCCTGTATGGGGATGTCTTTATAGCAGTTTCTCTAGAGCTATTAATACAGTTATTTTTTGTATAACAACTATAAATATAGTTGCTACATGAATGAATATCAACAAAACAAAATAGGTTATTCAGTTCATTTATAGTATAGGTTAAGTTTAACTTTTTTTTTTTTTTTGTTCAATGTTAAGTTAAACTTTTAATTAGTGATTTTTTAGGATATATAAAAAATAAAACCTAATAACTCGAAATTCCTCAAATATATTGTATATATCCGGGTTTTTTTTTTCTGTTTTGGTTATGGAACCAGCTTGATACTCTTGTATGTCTTATTCAGTTCCATTTCGACCATTATTTGCTGGTACGACCTTTCTTATTTGAATTTCTATAGTTCTATTTGACGTCTTTAGGTTTCAACCGAACCTAAAAAGAAAGACTAAGAAAGAAACAAGAAAATTATTTTTAGAGTGAGCTACTATAATAATCTTGGAAAGTATTCTTATTACAATTCTAACATATTTTATTCCGAAATTACTAAAACAATCTATCGTACCGATTATACCCTTTTGGTCTTTGAAAAAAAAAACGTAATTACGAAACTGCCATTACTATTAATTTCCACGTAGGCAGACACGCGGGCACAAGTCTACCACGGATTTGGTGGTAGACTTAAAATTAGCAGCAAAGTTGTTTTGGGAATGGTAGAATTGAAGGGATGAATGGCAGAGTTATTTCGTAGAGTTATTTTATGAGGTGGTAGAAATTCTGAGAATAGTAGAGTTATTTTGGGAACGGTAGATATGATTGGTAGACCGTAGAGTTATTTCGTAGAGTTGTTTCACGAGGCGGTAGATATTGTGTGAACGGTAGATATATCATGAATGGTAGATTTATTTCGTAGAGTTATTGGTTTCAATAGTAGAGTTATTGGGGTCGTAGAGTTTTCTTGTAGAGTTATCTTCTTGATATATTAAATCTACTGTTGGTGGTAGAGTTATCTTATTTAGCGGGGTAGTAGATTTGATTATAATGGTGGTAGATAAATGTTGTGTGGTAGAGTTTTTTTTATCAACCGTAGAGTTTTTTTTATCAGCCGTAGAGTTTTTTGATAATGGATGCAGAGTTATCAAATCTTGTAAAATTACTAGACCAACCTCGTAGCGATGGTAGTTTTATTTTCTGTTACGGCAAATTAATATTTTCGTAGTAGATTTAACTCATCTTTACAGCAGATAAATATTTCAGCAGTAGATTTATGTCTTTTTTGGGTCTTACTATAACAATCTTCGAATGGTAGATTTATTTGGGATGGTAGAGTTAATATAGATAAATGGTGGCAGACTTGTAATAACATTCTAAAAATATATTTTTCCGATTATGCCCTTCTAGAATATCCAGAATTGCAAGAATACCACGAAAGAGAGTAAGGGTATCCAGATAAGTCTGCTGCATAAATAATTTAAGTCTACTGCAACATATCAAATTGTCATAAATGTATAAAGACTATCTTCGGATTTTTCTGAATCAACTCAAATTTTTCTAGTTTTTTCTCGACCGATCTTTTAAGAATGATGGATTTCTTGGGAAATCTTGAATTTTTGACCCAATTTTGTGATGGTCGAAGTAATAAGTCTACTATAACAATTTAGTAAGTCTACCATCACTTTATTGTATAATCTATCTTCGGATTTTTTTGAATGAATTTGAGTTTTTCTAGTTTTGTCTCGATCAATCTTCTTATAATGATGGATTTCTTGGAAAATCTTGAAGCTCATGTCATTTGGGTCCAATTACTCATGGAAGCCTTCATTTGGTCCATGGAAAACCTCTTCGGATTTTTTAGAATTGGTTCGAGTTTTTTTCTATTCTGTTTTGACCGTTTTCTTCTAAATTCTTGATTGGTCGAGGGATCTTGAAGCTTTGATCCATTTTTAAAGTTGAGTGAGGTTATGGTCGAAGTAATTGCTCATTCAGTGCATTGCCTCGGTTTGGTTCTGACCAAGTGCATTCCGATGTTTCCATGGAATGCATGATGACTAATTTTGTTGATATGTGCTCTTTTAAAATTCATGATTTAATCCGAAATACTCTTAACCAAAGTTGACAATTGCGAAAGAATATACAATCAATAAATTTGTTTTAGGAGAACATAAAATATTAGTTGTAACATAAATCTGCTACCGAATAACATCTCACCAAAATTAGTCTGCTACAATATGTCAATCTTCATCTAGTAATCAAACAAATCTACCACATTTTAAGAATCATGTCTACCACCATTTAAGAAAAATAATCATTCACTAAAAACAAATCTACACTCAAGTGTTTGGATATATACAACAAGAAATTATAACTCTACCATCAGAAAACACAACACATCTACCACAACTGAAAATACCACAAAAACATATCTACCACAACTCATAACTAAAAAAATGACTTAATCTACCAGCACATTCATATACACGCCAATTTAAATCTACCACCACATGAGACACCACCACCACTGACGAAATCCCCCATGAAACTCCCTCTACGAGCTACCACCGGAAATGGCAGTTTCGTTACCGAAAATCCAAGAGATCTACAAAAAAAAAAAAATAGATTAGAGTTTCGTTTCAATAACAGAAACAAAAACGAAATCTATAATTGCACATGATAACCCCAACGGAAATAACGTCGGAAAAGCATGGAGAAGGCGCGAAATGAACCCAGAAATCGGCGAGAAGATGAAGGGTTCAACCACCGTCGAAGACTTAAATTTACCTTTCGCCGGCGTAAAAAATTACAGAAACGGCGATTAGGGTTTCACTTGTCGTCGTCGTCATCGTCGGACAAAGTCTACCATAAGATAAACATAAACTCTACCATCAATAGTTAACTAAGTCTACCACAAATAACAAATCTACTACATATAACAAATCTAAATCAGAAAAGACCACCGCATATGAAAATATCGACGAAAATAAAGTCGGAAAAGTACAATAGGTCGCGAAACAAACCCAGAACTCGCCGCGAAGATGAAACGGTTCGATCCAAATCGCGAAACTACAAAGAAAAAAGACTCACTTATAAAACGAGATAGATTCATCGACACGAGATGAAGAAGGAGGAAAACGTACCTTCTCGGTGCCGGAAATCGGAGAAAACGGCGGTTTAGGGTTCGTCGTCGTTCGTCGCCCGTCACCTCCACGAGAGATTTTTTGGATTTTGAAAAAAAAATTTTGGGTTTTGGAAATTAAAATGAAAATAAAGCGTGAGAAGAAAAAAAAATTTGTATTTTTAGTTTTTTTTTTTTTTTTTAAGTTTTCTGATTATTTTTTTTCTGAATTTTTTATTATTATTTTTTTTTTCTGTAAAAATTAAATAAAAATTGCATTTTTGTAATTACTAATTTTTTGGAAGGTTTTAATATTTTTTTTGGGATTATTTAGGTTTGTCAAGAAGAGACTATTATAGTAATAAGGGTATTTTTTAAGGTTGTTTGAACAAATTTTTTTTATTTTTATAAATAAAAATAACCTTGACGTGAAATGTGACAGCCAATCACAATCTACCATGAAAGCCACCAAGATGTGGAAAATTATAAAAACAAAACCTTCACAATTCATGAAAGAGACTTTCACAAATTTTGTAAGAAATTAAACAATAACGAGTCTTATAATAAAGTAATTTTAGAAAATTAGTGATGATGTAAACAAACGTAGGGAAGGGGCTAAATGTAATAAACAATAAAGTGTGGAAGGAACTACTGCGAGTAAACTCTGCAACTTCGATCAAGGAAGCTATAAGTAAATCGAGGCCCTTTATTCACAAATGGCAAATAAATGAAAAATAATAATTATAAAAAAGAGGCCACTAGACTTTTTAGACTTTCTCTTTCAGCCGTTGGATGTGTCCTTTCGATGATGAGAGATATCTCTCTTCTTCTAATTTTGGCAGAATCTTTTGTCTAATTCTTCTGTCCTAAAATTTCCCCTCTTTTTCACTTCATTCACCAGGTAACAGATCATTTCAGATTAACATCATTTTTTAAATAATGAAAATAAATGGAATAAAAACGGGGAAACTCTTTTTAGCTTAACATTTTTTTTCCTTCAATTTGATGGAACGACAATTCTTTAACTTGGAAACTAGAAAAAAAGTCATGCAAAAATTAACATGTACTATAGACAGGCGTTTTTAATTTTTGGTTAAGAAATCCACTTTTTTTTTCCAAGAAGACTGGTGACAAATCTTGTTTTTTTTTCCTGTAGAGTAGTAATTTTATTTTATTAGCATCTAGTTTATTCCCTTTGTTTTAGCGGTTGTTAATTACAAAATTGTAGCCAAAATATAGTGTTATATGTCTATTCAACCATATGTCAATTCGTTTCTCATCAATTTAGAATTATACAATGTTTAAGATAAATGAAATATTTAACATTAACATAATATACTGATCACATACATATCTCTTTCAAACAGATTACACATGTGAATTACTTTGTGACATTTTGTGAAGCAGGAAGAACAATATTATATCTGCGTGGTTGTAAATTCATAAATTTAAGAATGTTGACAAAAAAACCTGTATAAGGATAAAAAAAGGAAGAGTAATTTAATTTAAGTCAGAGGACCTTAAGAAATCCATTGGTTAATTCCACAAAACTTTGGAGTCTAATCACTCTGTATGAGTATGTGATATTAATTTATTCATTAGATACTCTTCCTCCTGAGTCCTGACCTGAATAACTAATCAAGGCACTTTTCCTAGGAGGTCTGATTTATGAATTTGTTTTTTTCAATTTATCCGCCCAAATAATTATTTTGTCTTAAGTAGCATATATCGATTGTTGGAATATATTAATCTCTGAGCTGGATTATCTGTTTTGTTTCTCAATGATTTTTTTTTTTGTCAATTATTTTTTTTTGTTCAATCGGTGAAATGTAGTAACATGTAACAAAAGTTGTATATCAACGAGAAGAGTGAAAAAAGGAGCGAGATAGTTAGATAATTTATCGTGTTTCGACAATTGTGAAATGTGTTCATATTGGGTGGATATATATTGAAGCAGTTGGATGTGTAATAAATGAGACTTTCCTCGTTTGTGAATGTCGAGCTTTGTGATTGAACGTTTCCTCCAAAGTATTTGCATTGTTGGTCACTTGTAAATCCATTTGATCTAAAACCATAAAAACAAATAATTTTCTTGCCCTCGATTAAGAGATTAGTCTATATGTACGTAAAGCCCTGAAACAAGTACCAAAAACCATGTTTTTCTGGTTTAAGAAAAAAAATATGTTTTTAAGATTAAAGGAACACGAATGCATGCAAAGGACTTTTACTTTGTATATGGTAGAAATCAGTCGTACAAGATTAGAAACAATCCTACATTTTTTTTCCTTTTTTTTTTAATTTATGAAAGAGTCCGAATTTGTGTTGATTTGATGATTTAAAAGCATGCTGATGAAAGTTTTAAATACGTAGACCGTATTTTTACCTAGGTCCAATGATATTAGATTCATATGATCAGGAAAAATATATCAACAGTTTACTTCTTGACCCATCCGCCGAAAAATATTAAACATCAATATTTAGTTATTTACCATAACTAACGATGAAATCGATGTGAAGTAAGGGGTTACAATTTGAGCAAACACAACACATGTTGAAAGGAATTGATCCAGAACTCATGGTGATATATGTGTGCGTCGTTGTCTTACATTTGCTAACAAACAAATGTCAAGATATGGCTCACGAGGAAAGCTTTAGTGTGAGGATTAATAATATAAAGATGATAAATTATAAAATAAAATAAAAAATGTGAGAGAGGAACATCCACTTTTCCATTTTTGGAATAAAGCTTTTGATATAACATGTCCTTTGCTCGCCGAGGTTTTCCTTATTTATACACTCTCATCTCTCACATATTCACCCATCACTTCTTCCTCTACTTTTTTTTTAAATAAAACATTTATTACTTTTTAGAGAAAATTATGATTATAAACAGTGTTTTCTCATTACTACTGCTGTGAAATGTCAAATAGTTTTGTTTGTTAATTTGTTGCAAATAGTGTTTGGTGTTACAAATTTTTTGATAATCTGTGATTTCATCATATAATCATATATACAATATAACAAAACCGACACTCAATTGATGTATATAGTTTAGTCATTATAATATTACAAAAGTTTGGTTTTGAAAACATGATTACAAAATAAATTCAGTTTTTTTAGTGTTTCGTATCGCTCATTTCTACTTCGTTTTCCCATCCCCTCTATTTTTTTTAACATTTTCAAGAAAAACATATTTTGTGTTGAGCTGTTTTTTATAATGGGTCATCTTTTTTCTTCTTGTAACAAATTTTCTGTTCAAATTCTCAATTTTAAATTTATTTTCCTTCATAAAAATTTGCTTTCTTACTCTAGAGTTGTTTTTAGATCTTGTTTTTTTTTTGGGATAAAGTTTTGTTTCTAGATCTTGTTATAACTGTAGATGCATTGTGAATTTGTTTTGTGAATAATAATACTAATAAATATGATTTGCATGGCATAAAAATCAATGAATGATTTTAAGACAAAACTTTATCGTTGATTTTCACGAAACTTAAAGGTGTGTATCATTTAATGAAAGTAACGTCTAAATAAGATGTAAATTAATTAACTTGTGTCATCTCCATAAATCAAATCATGGAGAAGCTCGCTTAATACATGTCTCTCCCCCACATAAATAAGGTTTTTTTCTCTTAATTTTCATTTTATTAAATCTGAGATGGGGCTTTGATAATGCGTCCAAGAATCAGTCTCTTTCACAGTCTTAAAACCAAAGAGCCCCAACCCTATCATCACACACATCTCTCTCTCCTCTCTCTCTCTCTCTCTCTCTCTCTCTCTCTCTCTCTCTCTCTCTCTCTCTCTCTCTCTGAGAGACAAACAGACATAGATCTTAGATCTTTCCCAGGGTAAAAAAAGAGAGTTCATCTTTTCAGATCTTACAAACACTTTGCTTTTATAAATTGATGTGCCAGAAATCATTACTGTAGTACTTCACACTTTGCGATCTAAACAATTAGCCAAAAAGAAAGAGCTCATATATGGAGAGATCAAACAACATAGAGCCGAGGAACAACTTCTATGGCCGTCCAAGAACTTCACCATGGAGCTATGGAGATTATGATAGCTACCAACAGGATCATGAGTATCTTCTAGGGTTTTCATGGCCACCAAGATCCTACACATGCAGCTTCTGCAAAAGGGAATTCAGATCGGCTCAAGCACTTGGTGGCCACATGAATGTTCACAGAAGAGACAGAGCCAGGCTCAGATTACAACAATCTCCATCATCATCTTCAACACCTTCTCCTCCTTACCCTAACCCTAACTACTCTTACTCTTCCGAGGCTACCTCTCCTCCTCCTCATCCTCCTCTTACCCTATTTCCAACCCTTCCTCCTCCTTCCTCACCAGGTTCCTTGATCCTCAAGTCAAAACATTCACCAGAAAGCGCTTGTGAGACCGGGAAACGATCTCTTGTCGAGGCTGAAGAAGCTAAAAGGTTGAGCAAGAAAGAGGCTTACAACATCTTGAAGAATGGTGAAATCATCAGCTTGGAGCTTGAGATTGGTTTGATCAACGAATCAAAGAAAGATCTAGATCTAGAACTCCGTTTGGGTTTCGCTTAGATGGTAAAGCTATATAAGACTTTATCCATAAAGGATTCTAATTTCACATTAGATTATTCTAGAAGAGATGCTGTTTTTCATCTTCGTTACTACTTTCTATAACAAAAAAAAAAAAAAAAAATATTAGTTCCATCTATATGAATTTCTCTAAGCTTGCTAATTAGTAGAACTATGTTCTTAATTATATAACTATAGTAATTAAGTTATCATCTTGCGTTAGATGTTATATATTTATGTGCTTACTACTGTTTTATATATATATGACAATGGATACGATTTTGTCGTCTAATTATTATTTCCTTGTATAAATCTTCTATCTCGTTTCGTGTAAATTGATGTATAACAAATTATAAAGACTGATGTCTGTTGACGAAAAAAAGACTGATGTTCTAATTGTTTTTCTGCAAGTTTAATGTAATTTCTTAATGCACCCCTATATATTTTTGTCAAGCCCCCTATGAGTATTAATGTTAATTATCATTGCACAGTTTTCAATAATAAAATATGATTAGAAAGTCAGCTAAAAAATCTGTGTGATAAACTCCAAAACATCAGGGGTAAAGAATTATTTTAGCTGAAACTTGTTTTTTTTTGGGAGATGATTTTGAAAATTTTTAAAATCTTTCATTGTTGAAATTCCTATCTAGTTGTTCAATTCTTATCTTTCTAGGCACTTGAAGGTTGAACCTAGTTAAACTTTAACATAGCTAGCTACTTCAAATCGAATTCCTACACAAGGAAATATGGAAAAATGTAAACATATCAATGATGAGTTCTACCTTGGAACGATTGATTAGCGTCAAAACTTTAAATTCGAAAGTCATGCTGCTCTGCTTGATCATATTCTCAAGCAAATTGGACATAATTCCTTCGAACTAATAATACATCTGATCTACCTTTTATGTAACAATTACCCAACGAGGGCTAAAGAGATTCGATATAAACGGTTTCGAACATATTAAATATAAATATTGTTCCTAGCTTTGATTCATAGAATCATATATATTGCTTCGTGTACTTAGGGTTCCAATCTTCTTTTTTTCATGTTTTTTCTTCTATATAGACACTATTTTAATTGAATAGTATAATTTATAAGAATCTCTATGTTTTATTTTATGGATTATGAGTTTGCACATGTGTCATTAAGTAATCATGAGCTGATGTAACTATAACAATTTTTTTCTTTACATTTACCTTTTAAAATGTATATACATATTGAAAAACTAAAATGTTTAAGTACTTTATATAAAAAAAAAATATTTGCTAATTGTCAATTCAAAGTTGAACCCTAAAACACATATAAACTATATTGTTTAATTGCGTTTCACATTTTCATTTAAAATTTGTAACTAAATTTTGATAAACGCACTAAAGATTGTAGTATGTTTATTTTAAAATAGTAGACCTTCTAACCGAAAAGAAATTTATTTAAAAAAAATATTCATTTTTATAAAACCAAAATGTTAAAATATAAGAAATATAAAAGTAGCCTAGGCTTTTTATTGTTTGTGAATAAGCAAATAGGGCTTTCAGTTTCTTAAAAATCCGACCGACGAGATGATCAAAGTTTTCTCGACGCTCATAGCATTTTTGGTTAGTTTTTACCTTTTGTATGATAAGTTATTAATTTATCTTTGAAATTTGAGTGGTATGAATAGAGACTGTGTTTGACAAAGAAAAAGAGTAGTAACTGTGTTTGCGTGTGACCTTGACTATTAATTAATTGTACAAACATATTATTTTTTGACTGAATCGTTGCACTGAGGATAACAAATCATTACTGGAAAACAAGTCCCAAAGCATATTTCAGTTTCATGAGTGCAAAAACTGTAAACATGTCATAATTACTCGATCGCCATACATATTTCCTTAAACTTTTTTTTGTTTGTTTGAAATAGTCAACACAAACATGTACGAGAAAAGTCATACAAAACTGTATAAAAAAAATATACAAATATCATGAATGATATACCATATAATAATTATTCATATATATCTGACCATAGTTGGATTTGGACAAGAGGGTATATATGCTGGAAGTTTGGTATTCCCCAAAACCTGAGGGTTTGCATGTTCCCGACAATGTCTGGGTGTGGAATGGCATGATGAGCTTTCCTTTTATAGTAAGTTATGTTTTGGTCAGTTCTAAGCGTTACACATAACTAAACAGTACAAAATTTCTCCACCAAATTACTTTCCTTGAAAGGCATTTAAGTCTTCCCTCAACACCACCTTTTTCACATACTTAAAGCACTGCCCATACTTCAAATGTATACGCACCATTATTTATTCTTTGTATGCATTTTTTTTTTTCTCTTAATTTCTTCATCTAATTGGACTCATCTCTTTGTTTCTTACAACTAGTTGTCTTTATTTTTTTTTTATTGGCTATGCTATATATTTCCAAAAAAAAAAAAAAACCGGGTCTATGGTATAGAAAGACTCAAATGAGTTATAACCATTACAAAAGACTTTGTAGAAACAAGCAGGCTTGAAGTTAAATCCACGATCGATGAAATTATGTCTTGTCCTTGCAATCGTTTTCTGGCACTGGATTTTCGGAAATGTTTCCTCCGTATTTTACATATATAATAAGTAATTATGGTACATCTTACAACAAAAAATTAACATAATTTCACATTTCTATTTTACTGGTCATTGCAATTGAAATTGCAAATCGTTAGCACGAGTAAGTTCCAAAATTTCTTAATTTTCTAGTTATAAAAATTAATATTTTACATAAATATATACTTTCGGAGTCCATCCCGATCGATAGAAAACACTTAGCAATTTCAACTGCTATAAAAAATTAAATAATAAACTATAAGAGAAATTGTTACAAAAAAAAAAACATATTAGAGAAAGATATGTTGAGACGAAAACAACATATCGATGAAATTAATAACATTCGAGGCTAGCTAGGACTTCATACTCAGACATTTTCTATCTGGCTTTAGCCTCTTTAAAGCCACATAAACCACTACATACTAATATATTATATCTTTCATCTCTACGGACTCGACTGCTGCTAATAAAGATTTATGTACTCCGTACATAATGACAAGTGATGTCAATATCCCTTCACATAATGTATGCATGTGTGCATGTCAGTATTAAAGTCATGGTTTATAATCAAAAGTTTATACCATAGTGTGACATTGTACATTCAAGTAAATATATATATGAGCAGATACAAAAGAAGAGCCCAAAAGGGGCACTTAGGGTTGCAACGTGAGGCTCAGGCATCACATTGAATGACTTTGATGACGTCATAAGATAATGAAAACACATAGAGAATTGTAAAGACAAATAGGCAAAGGAGAAGCTCATCTTTTTTGTTATTTTTGTGAAAGTGGAGAGAGACATGGGCACATAACGATATTAATAATACAAATGATATTAATAATAACAAAAAATGATAATTTCATATATAGGAAATAACAAGTTGAACAAAGTAGCAAGTTAGGTGAATATCACATTCTATTTGGTCATCAAACACTCTCGCTTATGTGAATAATCATGTATATATGTTCATTGCTTATTTTTGTCTTCCGGGTGTAACAATGACTCATATATTTTATGTGTATATATCGTTGCTTATACAGTTTACATTTCGGTAACTACCATCAGAATATTGAAAGACAAAACTAACTCTTAGAAATAGAAAACTTGACAAATGTGGAGATCTACAAGTGGTGCCACACAATAATTGGTTCTATTTCTCTCACTTTTTAGGCGATGAATAGCCTAGGCAGTTAGGTCTTCCACTTCACACAAAACTTTTTGATTTTTGGTTTCAGGTATATTGGCTTTTTTCGGAAATTTATACTATAATCAATAGAATTATTATATTGATTCGCTATGCATAGTTAGCAAAGTTTTAAAGCTTAAATACTTGGTATAGTTATCTAGACAATTTTCGAGAATTCTTATATTAATTTGAATATAATATATGTATATATGGTTATTTTTAACTTTATGTCACAACCTATATCCATACAAATTTTGATATTTCGAAACCAAATTTTTGTTTCAAAAATACCACAACTTTAGAAAACCTCCAAAAAATATGATAAAAATTTAGTTTTTGAAAGGATATTTAGTTATTTAGGACATCTCCTTAAATCTACGAAATAATTAATAAACTTAAAATTTGTAGAGTATTTGGATGTTTAGAATTTTAATGGTAATATTAGAAAAACGAAAACATGATATATTATATGGTATTTTTTAGAATTATCATATAATATAGTATGCTTACAATCCAACATAGTTTTCGGGAGTGGTTGGGTTTGTTCGGTAATTTGTCCCTAGCGGTCGGATTTTAAGTATTGGTGGAGGCAAAATAACGGTCACAGCATTATTTTTAATTTTAGGTTTTTTTATTTTTAAAACCGGTTTTCAATTAAATGCAGAAGAAAGAAAAAAATATTACATGCATAGCCAAGAGGGCCATATTGTTTTTTGGGAAAAGCCCAAGCCCATAAAATAAACCCAATACAAATAACTAATTTGATCCATCGTTGTTAGAGAAGAGATGATCTATGCTTTCTAGTTGGCGGTTACATAATGGGTTCGTTTGCAAACACCATCCCAATATCCTGATCTTGACAAGTTTATTTGCTAACCAAGAGTGCTTCTGCTTTGTTTTCATTGTCCAGACATTACTCAAACTCCTCTCTCTCTTATACCAAGCCACCCAAATTTGAACCAGAATTGCAAAACAGGAGCCTAATCATTTCAAATTAGTATGCATTATTTTTTCGAAATTAATCTGGATGTTGGCTCTCAGACGACTAATGTAGATTCTCTTTTTAGCTTAAACCAAATAGCTAATGAATCGGAATTGCAATGGGATAATCATTAGATGCATTTAAATAATCGGTTGGTGATGGTAATAAATTATACCACATGGAAAGCAATTCAGATTTAGAAACTAAGTTTTAGCAGACCCATGTGAGCTGATATGAATCATATCCTTGATGTTGTAAAACAAGATACGATTACAAAAATTGTGATAAGTTTATACATATAACTAGGTTTTAACCCGCGGTCTCAATTTTAAAAATTGTATATCTAATTTGTGAAGAATTTGTTTTCCATTTATATAGATTTTTATGTATTTTGCATGTAAGATAATACATAGATAATTTGATATTTATAGTCTATTTGTTGTTGTATATACAAAGTAATTTTTTTAATATATTATTAACATTTTTAAAGATAAAATGTTCTGAGAGAAAATATAAATGTGTAGAAGACTTATCTAAAAATTTGTACATATAATTTGTAAAGTGTTTTTTTGTAAAACAATATATAGATTTTTAGTTTTGTTTTTGTAGAGTATTGGAGAGTAATATAGAGAAATTTTTAAGTTTATAGTATAGAATAATGTGTTAGTTGAGCATTTAAAATTAATAATTGTAAAAATGAAATTGACAGTTAAGAGTTATGACAAGTTACAGGCCCAATAGCCCCAATAGCCCCAATAGCCCAACACATATTTAGTAGAACCAAGCTTGACCATAAGGAGAAGCCCAAGGTAGAACCCAATGCGGTCGCTGATAGTTTTTGAGAAAGATCTGTGAGATGCTTGCAATTGAGGAAGAGAGAAGAAGAGAGGTAAAGTATCACCGCATAAGGAGAAGGTTCTGGTGACAGCAAAGCAGTAAGCAGTCATTGTTGAAACCATCTTTGCACAAGTTTTGAAGCTCCCTTGATCGAAAGGTGTTTCTATGGATAGTGTGAACGATCTGATACCAATGACCAAGTTGAGGTAGGTGTAGTTTCCTGGATATCAAAGACCAAATCCAAAAGCTGTAAGAGCAGTCAAAGAACATGTGGTCACGCGTTTCTTATTTGTTGTTGCACAGAACACAGACAGGATCCGATTCGGGTGAATATACCAGGCAGACCAGATTGACTCGTAAAAAGCACACAATGATTGCTTTTAGAGCTCTTTTGGCTAAGAACAAAAAACAGACGATACTATGAAACGCACTAAACAAGATTGTGAGATCATTGATTATAGATGCAATAACAGAGCCACCTTAATTAACAAATTAACAGAGCGGTGGTTGCAGTCGGAGCTTGGGCAACACGAGTTCTTTGCAAAGATTCAAACCAGAGATAGAGGAAAGTAATGCTGAGTCAATTGTGTTTCGATCATGTGTATTGTGTTGGTCTAGAACTCACTCTGATCAATTAACAAAACTCAAATGAAACCTTTTTCTATTAATCACAATGAAAGTTATGAAACCCCACATGGAACATATGCTGTGAACTAATAACTAAAAAGCTCTAACAAAGATACAACTAACTTAAACTAAGCAACCTCTAATACATGGAATAAGAATTCCCATTAACCATATCCCAACAAAATCCAATTTTGTCTCCTGCTTTGAGATTCCTCGTTTTCGCGAGATCTCTCCATCCCACCATAAAACAGTAACTACCATAACATGGTGCTCCTTGTCCAGGGTTTAGTACAAGTCTTATAAGACGAGTTCCTTCATCACTGGCCACATCTTGTACCCTCACAAAGACGCATCCTAACATGTCTTCCTTTTGTAAAGCATTGGCTCTCGAATGCGTTATCTCCGGAATGATGCACGCTTCCATCTTCTGTTTTGGTAGAACTATATGACCTTGTAAATTGCGATCTGTTAGGATCTTCTTTATGATCCACGGATCATGTTGGTTTAAACCCAGGTCGAGATTAAGCACCATGGTTATTATCAGATCGTCGAACTTTGCACAAAACTAGCCAAATCAGAACAAGAAATTAGAATTAGCCAAATCAGAACAGAGACTGTTCTTTAAGAACATAAAGACAAATCAGAACAGAAAATGAAGACAGAACATGATGAGGATAAGATGGTTCCAAAATGATAAAAAAAAAAAAATCAGAACTTAATGTCCGATGCAGAATTATAGAAGTTCCAAAGAACAGAGTCATTACATAATTCTTGAATTACAGAACCAGAAATTATCAAATCACCCAAATTTATAACCTACTGTTTAAACTAATCAAGTCAAGCTACTGAGAAAGTTTTCCATCATTTTTCAGGGAACCAAATATGAACACAATCAGTCAAGCACATTACTTACTGAAACAGTTCAAAATTCACAAAAAAAAAAAAAAATATAGCAAGAACGAGGGCTCACTTCCAAGCCTAGAGAAAGACAAAACTTGCTTCTGGAGGAGATGTTAACGACATCAAAATCGTTATTCGGTTTATTGAAAATGCATAGGCTATAGCAAATAGAAATTACTTAACATTGGATTTAACCCACAAACTTAGTAACGTGTCATCTCAAAACTTCTAGGTTCAATTTATTTTAGATCGAATTTTTAATGACGTTTCCGAAGACGATAGATAAATTTTTTTATGGTCTAATTTGGTTTCTAGAGTCAAACCTTTAATTTAAAATTTAGGAAAGTAATAATAAATACGCCAATGTCGTTTCAAATATATACTCATTACTCTTCAGATTCATGTATGGTGAAGGAAACATTAAAAAAGATCTAAGTTTTGTAGGTCCCTCATATTAATCAACTCTTAAGCGTTATCTTCATTTCTTTTCTTTTGTACTATTTGACTAATTATGATATATGATTAGACTAATCTCATCGCTATCCGACTACTTGTGTCAGTTCAAAACACAGTGATTACTGCTAGATTTTGTGCTCTTTTGTTTATTATTACTCTTTACGTAGCCAGCCATAGCGATGGAGCAAAACTTATTGAGTATTTTATTTTTGGACTATCACTTACCCATTTATTAAAGAATAGTTTAGCTTCCTAGATTCACGTCATGTGGCTTGTTGGTTTCCAACGTTACATTTTACTCATTTAAAAAAAAAAGTTTTAATTTATTCTCATTCTCAGGATATACGGGATTTGATAAATTCAAAGTATCCATTAATTATTTTAATTCACAGCTTGTAAGTTACATTAAAAAAAACATTTATTTATTTCCAAAACAAAAAAAACGGACAAGTGGATAATTGAAGAAATATCAAAAGTTTAATATTTAAAATTTATTTATCTTGTCAACAAGTTAATATTTAACTATTTGTAGTACATTAGTGACAAAAAAACAAATATATTACAAATTAGTAAAAAATATTAAAAAATAAAACAACTCAGAGAAAATTCAAAAGGGCGTCCAAGTTCGGTTCATGTAAGAGAACAAGTGGGTCCCATTGGTTTCTGAATCTTAAAATAAGTAAAGTAATTCTCGAAAACCTTCTTCTTAAAACCAACGGCTACGACCTTTACTTACACCTATACATACACTCTCCTTTTCTCCTCCAACGGCGGCTTAAGGCGGTTTTACGCCAGTCTCCGCCACTAATCAGCTCTCAAAATTTATGAAACTCCGGCTTATATATATACATGTGTGT
>OVAY01001891.1:7852-23405 GCA_900406395.1 Kernera saxatilis | reverse complement strand
TTTGGAGCACCTAAATCTAAAGTTTTTATGAAAAGTTCTTAACTCTAAATTGGGAAACGGAGAATCCAATTGCGAAAGCAAATCTGTAGTTTCTAAAAAATTGTCGAAGCCGAAGCCAGTTTTAATAGAGAGAAGAAGAAGAACTCGTTTTAGGGTTAGGTTGTTTTGTAATTTCTCAAAACATTGTAGGGATATTTTAGTCATTTATGTATCTTACAATCAAATAACGTTTCCATTGTTGATGCTTGCGACTTTACGTAAAAGGAAATATTGCCATTGAAAATTTACTTTTGGCAATCGTATTGCTTCCTTTTATGGTCGTAACCACTTTTTTTTATATTACGACTGGGTAAATCTCAGGTCTATGGAGGCGCCAAAACTAATTCCTGGGGAGGTGCAGCCCACGGATAGATCCTCTCTCCGGTTATGCAAATAGGCCGAAAGCAAGGATTCATATCCGTGTAGGTGTCCAAAAACAATGTGTTGGAGTTTCGCGCAGCAGATGGATCGAACTTGGAACGTGTTGGCGTCCCAAGCCCGTCTCCTTACCACTTGACCACAATGCTCTGGACTAGCTAGCTGCCATTTTTTATAGCAATCTTTGATCATGTTTTTCTAGATCTCATGAGGTCTTGCCTCAAATTTGTTGATATTATGGGGACCGTAACATCCAAAACTTAAGGAAAAAGAAGAAAAAAAAGAAAAAAAAATGATTAGGTTTAAATTGAAAATCGGAAAGAGGATTAGAGCACACAAATTTATTCAACCCTAGCCGTCGGAGGGCTCCCGCAGGCGATTTCTATCTTCCTCTTCAAGGATTCTTCTGTCTCCGCCGCCATGGGTTCCTCGGAGCCGGGGAAGGGATCTGCATGTCCTCCCGCGTCTCCCCTTGCATCGCCGGCGAAATCCTCTTGGAGTTCGCTAGTGAAGGCGTCTGATATTACCGAGTTTCATCCTGATTTTGAAGTTGTAGATGGTGTGGCAGGGGTGGCTCTCCCTGACGAGTTCTTGGTGGACGCGAAGCCACTATGGGAAGCGTTTATTTTGGATCATTTCATTGGAGACGCTCCTCATGTGGGTAAGGTCCATGCCACTGTGAATCGTTTATGGGTTTCATCAGAGAAATCGTTGAGGATTGATGTGCAGTTCCTCAATTCCACCACTGTCCTGTTCCGTATTGAAAATGAAGCCGTCCGTACGAGGGTTCTTAAACGGCACTTCTAGCATATTGCCGATGTGCCTTTGGTCGTTCGGGAATGGAGTCCAGAAACTGCAAAATCCAAGCCGGACATGTCCTCTATTCTGATATGGATCGATTTCGAGGACGTGCCTGGACATATGTACTCCCGTAAGGGGTTAAGCTTCCTGGCTAGTGTCATTGGGAAACCAGTGAAGCTTCATCCCAATACAGAGCGTTGCACGAGACTGGATATGGCCCGTGTTTTGGTTGAGGTTGATTTCCAAAAACCATTACCGGATCGTATAAACCTGAAGCTCTCTCCATCAAGTAGGTGTGACATCCCAGTATCATATCCATGGCTCCCGCCTTTGTGCTCTGGCTGTCATAAATGGGGACATGTGAGTAAGGACTGTGATGTTCCGAAAGAGATTCTTCTAAGGCGAGATGGGAATCGTCCATCCCGTGAAATAGCTGCAGAGCTAACACAGACTTCAATTACGCCTGTAGAGGGTGTTGTGCAGGCTACAGTCAATGTAGCTAATCTGGATGGTGTATCAAGGTCCTCGTGTGTGGTTAATGTCACTGAGAGAGAAGGCACGGCGTTAAAAGTGGTGGCTTCGGGGGCAGTTGAAGCTCCAGTCAATATAGTACAGGCTGCATCGGGAGTGGTTGGTGAAAGGCTCAGGTTGGATAGTGAGATTGGCTGGAACTTGGTGCAGAAAGTAGGAAAACACTCGCCACGTAAGGATCATGGATCGAGTAGGGCTGTTGCAGATAACATAAATGGCTCTGGGTCTCCTTCCGGATTTCAGGCATTGGCAAATCTTCGGGAGGATGGAGAAATTGAGTAGGACGATGAGGTAGAAGGCAATCCAACAGACGAAGTGGAGGCTCTTGGAGTTCAAAAAACAATTGTTTCCAAAAAAGAGCTTGCGGTGGCACAGAAAAAAGCTTCCTCTCAGAAGCAATAATGTCGCCTATCTTCGCCTGGAACATGTGCGGGTTCAATAAGCCGTGCAAGCACAATGCAATCCGTCATTGGGTACAAGCTGCAAAGTTATCTATCGGTTGCATTATGGAAACTCGAGTCTAGTGTAACTATCCAGCTATTTTTGATGCTACTTTTTCGGGGTGGAATTCATTAACTAACTACCCGTGTCATCATTTAGGCAGGATATGGGTATGTTGGTCAAATTAAGTGGACGTGACTCCCGTCTTTACCAGTTCTCAACAAATCACCTGTTGGATTACATTTAAGTCTACAAGGGATACATTTCTTTGCTCTTTTGTGTATGCCTCTAACTTCGTGTTGGACAGAAGGGTGCTTTGGCAAGAGTTGTGTGTCATAGAGTCCACTTTTGCTCAGAATTCGAACCCGTGGGTCATTGTAGGTGATTTTAATGTGACGTGCACCACTAGCGAACATTTAAACCAAGCCTCACAATTCATGGATCAAGGTGCGATAAAGGACTTTGAAAATATGATTCGATCGTGTGCTCTCGAAAATCTGGCTTATACATGGCCTCTTTTTACGTGGACGAATAACCAAGAAGAGAGGCATGTTGGTAAAAAATTAGATCGAGCACTAGTTAAAAGCCTTTGGCTATCTGCCTTTCCCCATTCTTTTGCTACTTTCGAGATGGGAGGTGTATCTGACCATGCACGTTTTTGGGTTCAGTTGCGTGCTACTCCGACTGCGAATAAACGGCCATTCAAGTTCTATAACCATGTTGCTAAACACCCCCGGTTCCTCGACTCTGTCTCGCATATCTGGGATGGTACTGAGCCATTGTTTCACTCGAGATCAGCCCTCTTTCGGATCCAGCGGAAGCTGAAGCTTCTTAAGAGTGCTCTTAAGACTCTGAACAAAGATGTTTATGGGGATCTTCCGCAAAAGGTTAAAGATGCATGTGAAGCGCTTTGCACGCACCAGAATGCGGCTGCTTCAATTCCCAGTGAGGCAAATCTCCAAACAGTTTCTCAGGCGTCTACTCGTTGGCAGCATTTGGCCGATATAGAAGAACAGTTCTTCAGACAAAAATCTAGAATACAGTGGCTGAGACTCGGGGACCAAAATACGGGATACTTTCATAAGGTTGGGCAAACTCGGGCTTCTAAGAATGTTATTCGGTGTCTTCACGGCAGCGGTGGAGGTTTATTGACAGACCCCACTAGCATCAGACATGAGGCAGCAGGATACTACAACCAGTTTCTAAATCAAGAGGCGTCAAATTTTGAGGTCACTTCGATTAATAATCCAGAAGAGCTGCTAAGCTATCGGTGCTCGGCTGATGATGCGAGAGCTCTGGTCGCTCCAGTTCACGCTGAGGAGATTCGTCTAGCGCTGCTATCCTTGCCGCGGAATAAGGCCCAGGGCCAGATGGTTACCCTGTGGAATTCTACATTGCTGCATGGCCTGTGATTGGATCAGACTTCATTGTGGCAGTGCAATCCTTCTTTCTTAATGGGTTCATGCCAAAGAGCATTAATGCAACCCTCCTTACTTTAGTTCCAAAGACTCCCGATGCAGAGAGGATAACTGATTTTCGGCGAATTGCATGTTGTAACCTCATGTATAAGGTTATCTATAAGGTCATGGCCAATCGACTAAAACACTCGCTACTTAATGCTATAGCTCCAAACCAATGTGCGTTTGTCAGAGGGAGGCTTCTTCTGGAGAATGTGTTGTTGGCTACAGAGTTCATTAAAGATTATCACAAAGGGTCCATTACTCCGAGGTCAGCTATTAAATTGGATATCGCTAAGGCTTTTGATACAGTGCAATGGTCGTTTATTGAGGCCACTCTGCGGGCTATGCATTACCCTCTTTTGTTCGTGCATTGGATCTACCAATGTATCTCCACAGCCTCGGTTTTAGTCTCTATCAATGGAGACCTGGAGGGGTTTTCCTCGAGTTCCCGGGGTATACAGCAAGGTTGTTCCCTTTCCCCCTACCTCTATGTGATCATCAATAATGTCCAATCTAAGCTTCTGGATAAAGCCTTTGCTGAGAAAAGGATCAGGTTCCATCCATCTTGTCAGGCGGTAAATATCACACATCTCAGCTTTGCTGATGATATAATGGTGTTCACCGATGGCACCCATGTTTTGTTGCGTGGAACGCTAGCGGTTTTTGATACATTTGCTCGGATGTCAGGTCTGTGTATTAACGTCACGAAGTCCACGGTCTTTGCTACGGGTAGAGGGAAACAGTCGCTTGAAGCTGATGCGACAGTGATGGGGTTATCCGTCAGTGAGCTGCCAATTCGGTATTTAGGTCTTCCGCTCACTACCAAATCCATGTCGCAGCTCGATTACGAGCCTCTGGTGGACAAGATTCATTCTCGCTTTCTAAGCTGGACAAGTCAACATCTCTCTTTTGCTGGCCGGCTTCAACTGATCAACTCGGTTATCAGTAGCATCTCGAACTTCTGGTATATAGTTTTTAAGCTACCGAAACGGTGTTTCATAGAAATCGAGCGGTTGTGTTCGGCGTTTCTTTGGAGTGGATCTCCCAACACTCATGGGAAAGCCAAGGTGGCCTGGGAAGGGATTTGTCTTCCACGCCGAGAGGGTGGGCTGGGTATCAGAAAGCTACATGAGGTCTCACGTGTCTTTGCTTTAAGTCTTATTTTGAAACTGTTCACTATGGGAGGGTTTTTGTGGGTCGCATGGGTGAGGCACTATCTTCTGCGTCATGGCTCTTTTTGGGATGTCGGGGATACTAATCGTGGCTCTTGGATATGGCTTAAGCTGCTTAAGCTTCGGCCTTTGGCTGCAGAATTCATTCGCATGGAGGTACGTAATGGTCATTCGGTGTTCTTTTGGTCGGATTACTGGCTGCCTATGGGTCATTTAATTGACCTCACCGGGGAAGCGGGTACTAGTCAACTGGGTATTCGCCGAGAAGCACGGGTTGCCTAGGTGGTTTCTGCCACAGATTGGCTCTTCCGTCGATGTCGTCATCCCCTACTCCAGCACATAATCACGCAGATACGGAGCATGGCTCTGCCTTCTTCGGCGGCGGGTGATGATGTGGTGTTGTGGCGGCATGAGCTCTATGAATTTAGGGATTTTTTCTCGTCGGCAAAGACATGGGATCAAGTACGAACTCGTCGTGTCCCACTTCCGTGGAGCAAAGTCATATGGTTCTCGCAAGGTATTCCACGCTTCGCGTTTATCTCTTGGCTTGCAGTCAAAGACCGTTTGTCTACAGGAGCACGGTCTCGTAAGTGGGGTTGTATTCAAGCGTGTTTATTTTGCGGAGAACCGGATAAGACACGAGATCATCTGTTCTTTGTTTGCCCTTACACTTTCACCGTTTGGAGTAGTATTGTGGGTGATCTACTAGCAGTTGCCCCTGACCCGGATTGGAAAGCTATACTCCATCAGCTCTCCACTCGGCCGTACGGTACCCTTCCTTTCATCCTCCTACGTCTGGTCTTCCAAGCTACCATTTACCATGTTTGGAGGGAGCGCAACGAGCGGAGACACACCCATGTCCACAGTTCGGTCAGCCTTCTCCATCACGTCATTGAAAAGTTGATTCGTAACCGAGTCACCTCGCTCCAATATCAAGACAAGCCGAGGCTACACCTCCTAATGCAACGTTGGTTCCAAGCGCGTGGCGTTGCCTAACACCAACTTCTATCTTTTTTCTATAACACGTTTCATCTTTTGTCTCTCTTTTAGTTTTCTAGGTCTGTAAATACACATTTTGTTGAGTAATAAATTTCACATTTCAACAAAAAAAGGAAAGTTGAAAATCTATCTGGAATGCAAGAGAATTTTTTATTGATTCAAAAGTTTGATAACAGATTCGTAACTAGTGACCAATCAGGAACTAAAATGCAAAAGACTAGGAAAATCTAGAGGAAAATCGAGTTTGCTTTCGAGAATTTATCTGTAATAACAAATAAAGTAGTTTAATTACTATAACAACATATCTAAGATGAGGCTTATGAAAATAACACATAAATATTTCAGAATGACCTTTTAACCTTTTTGTGGACAAGTATTTACATTAATATTAATGTGCCATTTTGAATTAAAATTTGGAAAAAGAAAAAAGAAATAACAATAACTTAAAGAAAGAGAAAAAATTAGTTGAAAACCTAAAACTAAAAACTCTTTTTTCTTCTTTCGACATCGTCGACGATGAGGGAGAACATAGAAATATGTCGCACTCCATGAAGCTCTGGTTTTTGGCGACGATTAACGGGTAAAGTGAGTTCTTTATTGAGAAGCATTTCGATTATATGAATATGTGATAGTTTTTATTCACACTCATTCAATTTGGATTATTAGATCAATCGCAAATGGACGGTGGGTCAATAAATTAATAACGATTTAACGAATAGAATTCTTTGTAACAAGTCAGATCTAAAGTTTAAGACAATAATATAAATAAATAAAAAATAACATTCTAAATCCAAATTAAACCAAAAGAAAAACTCTAAGATAATACAAAATTTGCCAAAACTTATTTGAGAAACACTTGAAAGAGACAAATTGTCAAAAACTTAAAGTACAAAACTCTATATTTTAATCTCAAAAGACCAAAACAAACTTTTACATAAAATAAAATGTTTCTAAAATCAAACCACAATTTATCAGGTCATCGGATCACGGATTAATAACGGAATTTTTCGATTTTTATCAAGTTTTTAAATAGTCAATTTTAACAATAAATCCGAACCGGATTGTTAACGAATCGCTGGATTTTCTGTTCGACTGCGGATCCGACTCGAGTATGAAAATATTGGTTTTGGGCTTCTGGTTGAATGAGGTTTTACTTTTCGTCTGTCTCTGTAGAATATATGAATAAGTAGCAATTTACTTTTTTGTATTATTATTTTTAAAAAGGTAAATTTAATTTAATTTTAATATATGAAAAAGAGAAATAAGATTGGGCATTTCCCTAGTTGGTGTAAAGTAGTGATATGGTTGGACAGTGAGGTTCTTTGCGACGTACCAACATTACAGCTAAATCAGACGTGTATGGACTTCATTGCATCACGTTTTCTCAATTGCCTTTTGTTTTAGTAAAATATGATTGTTAACTATAGATCCAACCTTTTTCTAGAAAAAAAATTAGAATGTACTTAATTTTTCTTTGTATGTGTAACTAGAATAACACATATCTTTAAAAATTAGTGTTTTCATATTTATAATACTTTTTTTTTTAATTCCAAATTTATTAAATCAACAATATGGCTAAGGGTTATTTACACCTAGAGGTAAATCACCCGCTAATCAGTTGCTTTTGAAGAGAAAAAATAAGGATCTATTTGATAAGACTTAGACATAGCGTATTCATCATATATTATTATATTTGTTGGCCACGTTAGCACAAAAGCCTATATCTATAATTAAACTACATACCTCTTGCTGTGTACGAGACACTTAGTGTGGAATATGTTTGCTCTTTGAGCAGTTTCTTTATGGTTCACAATTTTACTCAAGTCACTGCTGGTCACAAATAATTCTCCTACTTCAGGATACTCATATGCTTCTTTGTGGTCAGCTGTATCATCCTCTTGTTCATCACAATTGTACTCAAGACCCTTTAGAGAAGACAAAGCGCCTAAGACCCTACAAGATAAAAATGGTTAAACGATCAAGCTGAGCTAAAAATTGCATAACAAGTCATTGTTTCATTTAGCATAGGAAAGTATCATGACCGAGTTATATGTGATGTGGTGCCAACATTACAGCTAAATCAGACGTGACCAGAACATCAGAGATGATATGTGTTATTCTAGTTATAATACCTTTATAATACCTTTTTAAAAACTCCAAATTTATAATACCTTTTTTTGAAATTCCAAATTTATTAAATCAACAATATTGCTAATTAGTTGCTTTTGAAGAGAAAAATAAGGATCTTTTCGATAAAACTTAGATGAAAAAAGGTTGAGACACAATTTTTTGGTAAATTTTGTATAATCCTTTCTTACTTTTTACATGCCAATACACTGTTTAATATATAGCCAAAACCTATTTTTTTAGATCCAGATCATTCAATAACATTGTGAAATATGTGTTCAAACTACCACTAACTTTGTTTGCTGAACAAGTCTAGGAGCTAGAAGAAACCACTCAGAAGCTGTCAAGAGTTGGAGATCTCTCAAGAAGATGCATTCAGAGCCATTGGAGATCAATTTATGAGTAACAATTACTTGGAGGATTTAAACCAAGCAGACTTTGACCATTATGAGATGGAGAGACCCCCACGAGACCAGAACATCAGATAAGGTTTAGATTGTTGATTCTGGGTTTTGCTAATTC
Source organism: Kernera saxatilis (assembly GCA_900406395.1). Classification (NCBI taxonomy): domain Eukaryota; kingdom Viridiplantae; phylum Streptophyta; class Magnoliopsida; order Brassicales; family Brassicaceae; genus Kernera; species Kernera saxatilis. The sequence continues at coordinate 14,935 of OVAY01001891.1, read as the reverse complement.
AGTCGATTGATGGAAAAATCTATCGTTTATGATTCCAGTATAGATTGTTACTATTAGGCCTGCTCGGATTATTCTGATCAACTCGGTTTGGTTTTTTGGTTTTTGGTTTTTGGTTAATCTGGGTTTCAAAAATTTTACCGAAATTGGTAACGGTTCGTTTTGATATGGGGTTTTAATTTTCTCACCAAAATAAACAGAGTTTTTTGGTTTAATCACATAAAACCGAACTATTTCAGATAATTTGGATCATTCGAATTGGTTTGGTTACTGACGGTTCATTCAGTTCGGGATTATACATATATTTTTAAAAATTTGGGTTTAATTTCGGTTGATTTCAGTATTTTATCAAAAAAGCGGGTATTTGTTTCGGTTTGCACATAACCGATTCCGAACCAAAAACTGAAAATACCGGTTTGGAATTTTCGGTTCCGGTCATAATCGCAGGGCTAGTTTTTTTTTTTGCTAAAATAATCGCAGGGCTAGTTACTATGTTGATTGACATTTTTTGTATTTTAAAGTCTTTTTTAACCTCCTCTCATAGATTCTGCATATTCTTTGTTTACAGAATTCCAAGTTGCTGGTGCTTTTGTTGGAACTTATGGGATAAACTATGGAAGAATTGCTGATAACATCCCGTCTCCGGATAAAGTAGTTCTACTTTTAAAGCAAGCTAAGATCCGGAATGTGAGAATTTACGATGCAGACCACAATGTTCTTCAAGCTTTTAGTGGGACTGGTTTGGATCTTGTGATTGGACTACCAAACGGGTTCTTGAAAGAGATGAGCTCAAATGCTGATCATGCAGTCTCTTGGGTTAAAGAAAACGTTCAGTCTTTCTTACCCGAGACTAGGATCCGCGGTATCGCGGTAGGAAACGAAGTTCTTGGAGGTGGTGGTGGTGATTCCGAGCTGTCGGGAGCCTTACTAGGCGCGGCGAAGAACGTCTACAACGCGTTAAAGAAGATGAACCTGGAGGAAATCGTGCAGATCACCACGGCGCATTCGCAGGCCGTGTTTGCTAACTCGTATCCGCCCTCGTCTTGTGTATTCAAAGAGAATGTTGTTCAGTACATGAAGCCGTTACTGGAGTTCTTGGATCAGATCGGGTCGCCTTTCTGTTTGAATGCGTACCCTTTCTTGGCCTACACTTATAATCCATACGAGATCAATATCAACTACGCGCTTTTCAAGCCAACGGAAAGTATATACAACCCGAAAACCGAGCTGCGTTACGATAACATGCTTGATGCTCAGATTGATGCTGCCTACATGGCGCTGCAAGATGTTGGGTTCAAGAAGATGGAGGTTATTGTTACTGAAACCGGGTGGGCTTCGAAAAGCGATTCGGATGAACTCGCAGCGACACCTGAGAACGCAAGAACTTATAACTATAACCTCAGGAAAAAGCTTGCAAAGAAGAAAGGAACACCACTTAGACCCAAAACGGTGCTTAAAGCCTATATCTTTGCATTGTTCAATGAAAACGCAAAACAGGGCAAGAGCTCAGAGACACATTTTGGACTTTTTAAGCCTGATGGAACCATATCGTATGATATTGGATTCAAGAGTCTAAAGTCCGATGCTGCCAAACCCGCCTTTTCATCGTCAAAGGTATGATGACTACTACGATTTGGAGAGCTAGTATCATATCCATTTTGTATAAGAAATTTTCTCTTTTGTGAATCTAAAACCAACTATATATTCAGATTCAAGCTTATGCATAGTGACCATCTTGAGTATCAATCTTAGGCCTTCGATTTCGATTAATTTGGACCGAATCGGTTCGTTTTTTTTTTCGAGTAATTTGTTTTTTTTTTTTAAATTTCACCGAAATTGATAACGGTGTGATTTGGGTATCAGGTTTTTCGGCTTTTCATTTTTTTTTTTTTTACCGAAATGAACCAATTTTTTTGGTTTAATCGGATAAAACCGGGTTATTTTGGATTGGTTCTGATAATTTCGTTTTGGGAATATATATATTTTCCAAAATTTCTGTTTAATTTCAGTCTTTTTTATTAAAAAAACGAATACCATTTTATTAAAAAAAAACAACCGAACTTATTTTGAAAAGTTTACGATCGGGTAATTAATTGCACAAAACCGATTCCGAACCGAAAACCGAAAATTCCAGTTCAGTTCGATTCGGAATTTTTGGTTTAGTTAAAAATCTCAGGCCTAATCAATCTCTTCCGCGTTTTGTTGCAGGCAATGTCATTGGTAATCTATATCTCAGTTTTCCTGCTGATAAGTGGGAATGAAGCTTTGACGATTGAATCCTCGGATTTTGTTATACATTAGCAATATGATATATTATTATTATTATAGGGTTGAGAGACTAACGAAATGGTAGAATTCTCATACATCGTAGCAAAGAGATATTAAGAAAATATATCATTAGAAACTCTCATATATGATATATGTATCTTTTCTTATGTAAACAAGTTTATACATAAATTTGAGTCTCTGCTTAGAGTTTTTCTGGAGTGGGTACTAGGAAAATTAAAGGGTATAAGAGGATTATATGGACAATTATGTTCCTGCTAAGTTTACGATCTACATCGTTAATTAATATATATATTGGATTCTAAAATAACAAATTAAATAAATTGTTATCAACGTTCGAGCAGGTGCACGATTAAAAATATCTCCCTATATGGGTGTGAAGTGTAGCCGCTTCAAGAAGCTTGGACTTAGATTTTATATACGCTCATGAATGGATAGGGACACAAGCCTGTTTGTAATAATGTCTAAGTATAAACACTTAGAGTTGTGAGAAAATTCATGTGTGTATTATTTCATTAATTTGCCCAAATGAAAATGCTTTCGACGCGTACACGATTCAATCACTATCCAAGTTCACAGTTCATCACAATTCCGGTTTTTACAACATTAATCACGTATTTATTGTTTGGTTTAGCTAACTTCGGTTCGCTCTGGATTTATATAGTACAAATCAGATATGAAAGAATTCAATATATATGATAATTGATATTAAAAGACACCCAAAAATTAAGATTTAACTAATCATCTCGAAAGAAGACGAATAAGAGACTATGAATTTTGTATTTGTACAAACTATATATATATATATATATATATTAATAACTAATATTACAATAACAGAGAAAAAGCTTTGGTCCAAAACTCAAACAGTTGTAACCTTAATTAGATGATGAGTCCCATTTGTTTGAATCTGCAAACTCTGGAGTTGACAACCACCACCACCACCAGATCTCCTCTTCCACAGATTCTCCGCCGCTTTATCTCCGCCGCCTCCAGCGTCGTGCTTCTTCTTAACCACCGGCAAAGGCGGGTCCAAATCGGCAACGTCGATTACAACAATCTTTTTGTTATCGAACTCTTCCTTTTTGATTCTTCCTCGGCTACTCCTAGTGGTTGTGGTTGTTGGAGCGGAGAAAGTGATGTTCTTGCCGGAGAAAAGGCGTTTAAGCTTGAAGTAACGGTGGTGAGCGGCGGCGGGAGTGATGGAGGAGGAAGTGGTGGTGGGAAAGCCGACGATCTTGTTGCTACGTTTGACCTGACCAATGCAGCTGATTTTGGGAGACAAAGGATCGGTTTTATGGAGATCTTCTTGATGTGATTTAGCCGGGAGGGTCACGTTCTTGATTGAAGGTCTTGAACATAGCATTGGTAAGAAAATAGGTCTTTGGAAGTGAACACTGTTCTGTCTCGTCTCCATCATCTCGATCCAATTGATCTTCTGAGAGACAAGAGAGATGAAACTTGTTTTTCTATGATCACTTTACACAAATGGACTTAGCTTCTCATGTGAAAGAGAGAGAGAGAAAGAAAAAGAGGAGAGTTGGGTTTGTGGTAGTTGGAGAGTTACAAAGCTTTGATGGTTAAAATAAGGAGATAGAGAGGCTTTGGTCAAAGTGTCTTTATCAAGAGAAGACATTCATTATTTTGGGTTTTTTTTTTTCAAGATTTTTTTTTCCCAGCAAATTGGCTTCTTCCCAATCTGATAAAGTATCTTTCCTCTCTATTTTTTAAAAATAGAAAATTTATTAAGGAATAATTGCTTTCAAAATAATTGAGATTTGGCTTGTAGGTAGGAAATAAAATAATTGAGAGTATTTCCATTCTTTAAAAGAGTTATACGAAAATATTCATTTCAAACACATATTCTTACTCAAATATAATTCTATACATAGTTGATGACTTGATGTACATTATTTTTAATAGTTTTATTTAGTATTAACAAAATTGCTTAAAGTTTAATATGTTTTTTTCTTACTTAAATAAAATAATTTTGTTTAAAAAAAATTACATAAGACGTAGAAAATAATTTTCATTTTCAGTAGTATATTAATAACTTAATTAATAAATAATATTACCCATTATTAGTTAACTAAAAATATAAAATTATATTTACTATTTTATTGTAACATCTAACTATATAGTATACTATTTACACCATTAATGAAAAAAGTATACCACCCTACCACCAGATGTAAGCATCAATTTCAAACTTTGCACGAGGAAATGGGACAACGCTTAAATGGACATATTAACACTACTATGACTTACAAATATACATCAAACAGTATTAATTAATTGTCCATTATATGAGATTTAAATTATAGATCTGACCATTGAAATTTTTAAAAACTGATGTAACCATTTGGACCACTTAGCATTTCGGAAAAAAATAATTAAATAACACATAAAAAAACTAATATTTTAAAATCCTAACAAATTCATTTAATCAAACCGGTAAACCTGCGACTCAAACAGTAATCCAGTCTTTTTACAATTTCAAAACAAATTTTTTTTTTTTTTTTTTTATAACTCAGGGGTAAATCCCAAGTCTATGGAGGGACCCAGACTAATCCCCTGGAGGGAGGTGAAACCCACGGATAGACCCTCAAATAGGCCCGAAAGCAAGGGTTCATATCCGTGTGGATGTCTAGAAATAATGTGTTGTAATTTCACGTAGTAAGTGGATCGAACCTGAAACATATTGGCGTCTCAGACCTGTCCCCTTACCACCTGATCATAAAGTTTTGGACAAAAATTTTCTTGAGTGCATTCGAACTAGGATTCATAACTTTTGGAAGTGCCATTAGACGAATAACAACTTGGTGTATAAATTATAATGAGATTGATCCAATACCCAAAAAGACTTCCCAATTTGCCATTCTATCCGGTTTTAAAAACATTGAAAAATTATAGGAGCATGAGCATGATCTATTAAAGCTAATTGTAATTGGTTCTTTTGAGTCACACTTACCCCTCGCGTGAACAGAAACCCATCATTTTTTTATGCCTATCTTTATTGAGCCTGCAAAAAAACATATTAAATTGTTATAATCATTAAGATTTAATTAATGTAAATTGTAAAAAGAAGGCCTAATAATAAAGGTTCCAAAACTTTTAATTTTATCTTTTCCCAAGACAGGTCCAAATTTGCTGGTAAAAAATTTAATGAATTATGTACCTATGTCCACTGTCTTTGTCCCCTTCTTCCTCTACACTTCACTCTACTTTTTCATTTTTCTAATCACTAATTCACTATTGTATTATTTGGATCTCTTGGAAATTATTGTTTATCATAGTCACTTAATGACAATTATTTAGTTCATTTTAAATGGTAATTTTTTTGTGGTGGAATCTATAAGCCACTTTGGTTTCTGAAATAATGAAACGTGTTTATTCAAAATTTACTATCGAAAGACTCAAAACATTGACAACAAAAATTACTAGCGAAACATTACAATTGAACACTATTGTGATCGATTAAAAAAAATGTTGTGTTTAGATCTGCAACAAACGAATGTGAGATCTTTGGTTCAGTTTAGTTTTTTTCTAAGCATAATTGAGTGTAGTTAGATTTGTACCTAAACGAATATCACTGTTGAGTATAGTTAGATTTGTACCTTACAATTTATTGATTTTCATAAATAATTGCTCGATTTTCTCAAACTTTCACGTTTGTTTTTGATCTAGGATTCACAATTGCAAGATCTCATGTATATAGATAGCTCTCAGTCCTTTTTTACATGAAAAATATTTGGACTGACCTGTCAACATATGCGGAGTATTTATAAAGAAAAAAAATGACTATATATATACCATTTTCTTACTTAGAATTTCATTAAATTTTCAAGCTCATTACATGTTAAATAATCATAATCAATTGAAAAACTTGAAAATAGATCCTGTCTTATCATATTCGAACACCACTTAATTAGAGGGTATAGTAATATATTAACTTTACTTTAGTTTACACTTCAAAAGATCAAAATGCATATTTATGAAAAAAATGAAAGCATAATTATGAGACTTTGTTTCTTACGTTAAATCTAACATCTCATCAGTGTTTTTACTTTTTTTGTCGTCCTCATCAGTGTTTAAGAGACGTACATATGGTAGAATAAATTATATAAATTCCAACAAAAAATAAAAAGGAGGCATATGGTCATCACTTAGGAGCGACAATATCATGTTATAAACAAATTAAAATACTCTCTGGATCTCTGTTGTCCGATAAAAGGACTTTATTACAAATTATTTATTGAATAATATAGTAACATGTAACTAGCTAGTGGGTGGCGATGTAGTAGTTTAGAGAATATATATTCAAAATCATTAGCTTAATTCTATTTGGAAAGAGTGATTTATGATTTAAACGCGATATTATTAACGACTAATCACGAAAAAAAATTATAGATCGATTGCAAGAAACTTCTATAGTTTATAAAAAAAACATAATAATATACGTCTAATTAATCAGTTGACAAAAAAAAACCAGAAATCTAACGTATTAACAAAACAAATAATCTATATATAGCACCGAAACAATGATTTGAAACAATTTAACTACAACAACTTTAGAAGGAGATTAATATATATATATATATATATATATTTTTTTTTTTTTGTTTGTTCGTTCTTCTGATTTAATTTAGTTTATCATCTATGTTTGGTCAAGAGAGACCCACATGAGAAACAAAGTGAATCAAATGACAGATCTATAAAGTAGGAAAAAAACAAAAGAAGAAAGCGTAGAAGGTTAGGCAAAACAAAGAGGATTAGATAATGAAGATAAAAAAAAAAAAA
>OVAY01001890.1:235-23405 GCA_900406395.1 Kernera saxatilis | reverse complement strand
AATTATTAAAAATGCTGATATGTATTATTTCTCTTAATTTGATTGGCTACCTATTTTAATTGATGTGTCAACTTGTGATAACACAAAAAAAACTGAAGTGTCACAAGCTGGAGAGGCACTTGCCTTATTATTGCGTTGATTTGAGACTTATATAATATATAGTTGGCCGATTATCTCCTTTTATTCCCTACAACCCATTAGACTATTATTCCACCAATATTATAAAAAATATATTACCAACTTTAGAAGGTCATCTTTACAACCAAGCACGCAACGAACCATTTCCTTATATAATTATAAATTTGTGTTGAATTTAAAAGTATGATTTGTTTCCATTATATAAGTTTGGTTACAAATTGCAATAATTGAAAATGACAGCTGTGTCCTCTTCTTTTTCTTCAACCTCTACTCGCACCGCGAATCTAGCTCTCAATTATCTAATTTGTTGTATTGTATTATTTTTTGTAAGGTATTACATGAATTTATCTAAAATGGTTAAAAAATCCAATAATTCCATATTTAGACCAAGTTGAAAAACAAAAACACCTGCCAAAACGGTGTCGTAATAGGGACTTCTCTCTTTTTTTTTTGGTTCTGCCACATGGCTTCGGATACATAAAAGCGACACAGGCGCGTCTGAGTCAGAGCGAGTCTCAATCCAGATTAGTTTTTTTGTGGTTCCCAACGGCCGCATGCGACGGCGTAATGGCTGGAGTAGCCGTCTCTCCGGACTCTCTGCTCGAACTTATCGCTGAAATCGTTGAGCTTCCGGTGATTACTGGGTTGTTTAAGATGGACTGTGCGGATCTCGCGAGGCGAGTTTCACTCTTGACGCATTTGGTTGAGGAGATTAGGGATTCTCCGCCGCCGGAATTCGATGCTTCGTCTTCTTCTGAATGTGATTGGTGGTCTGATCTCGTGGTGGGTCTCCACGCCGCCGAGCGTCTTCTGTCTGCAGCCGCTAGCTTCCATGCTCACGAATACTCTGTAAGCATTCTAACCATTCTCAACGACTCACTTCTTCTTCTAGCTCACTTAATACTCAACTTCAACCTTTTATATCTTATTCGATTCTCGGATTAGATGCTCAATCCTTGTAATGTATGTTTTGTGTATAAAGGTCTTGTCGAAGTTATCTGGATATGACCTTCTTATATGAATTACGCCGGAAAATAACCTTTTTGCTCGGAGGATTTACAGTCAGTATTATTTTGTCTCCAACTCGTGTTGCTATCCCCGAAGACAAACCATAGAAAGATCAATATTCCTTTGTAGAAAAAGTTGTAACGTGATATGTTTTTGGTCTTTTTAGATTGCAAGCTAATGTTGTTGACATTTGTGTTGTCACGAGCATCTTTTAGAAAACACATGAGCAACTCTCTAAACTTTGGTTTATCTTAATTGAAGCACGGGGCTGCCAAGAGGATCTCATTTCAGTTCCAATGCGTTACGTGGAAGCTGGAGAAAGCATTAGGCAATCTGCCATATGATGAATATGAGATCTCTGACGAAGTCTGCGAACAGGTAAAGCTTAATTCATGAGTATGCAGATTTATGTCGTTTTTCTGTTCCCTGGAGCTGTTTCTAAGGTTCTTGCTTGTAATCAGGTGGAACTAGCAAGATCGCAATTGAGAAGAGCAATGCAGAGATACGGGTCTTTAAATTCAAAGAAGTTCGCCAGTGCTCTATCCGAGTCAATGGAGAAAGATGCCTTTAGCAACACGAAGAGCAAAGTTATTGAGAAGTTAGAGAGTATTCCAGAAACAGTGCATTCCAACATTCCTTTATCAAATGAGAAGAAATTCGAATCACCGCGTCGGAAGAGCTCTTCTGTTTCCTTGGCCTTCTTTTTAACAAAGGATGCTGATGATGAGAGATTAGAGAAAGCAGTTACCAAGAGCAACGACGACTCACAGACTTCGGACAAACTCACCATCCCAGAGGATTTTCTTTGTCCAATATCTCTGGAACTGATGAAGGATCCTACTATTGTTTCCACAGGACAGGTCTATTTAAAAAAAAAATCAAAACTTTACATAGCACTTAGATGTATCGTTGTTGATTCGAAACCTTAACTATGAATCTTCCCTCTTCATTGACAGACATACGAGAGGTCATACATACAAAGATGGATAGACTGTGGGAATCTGAGATGCCCAAAGACCCAGCAGAAACTCGAAAACTTTACTCTTACTCCAAACTATGTTCTCAGAAGCCTGATCTCTCAGTGGTGCACTAAGCACAACATTGAGCAGCCAGGTGGGTACATGGACGGTAAAACCAAAAACGGTGACGGGTCTTTCCGTGCTCTAACTGGAGACATGGCAGCGATCCGAGTATTGGTTCGCAAGCTCTCTTCCCGATCAGTTGAAGTCCGCAGGGCCGCGCTTTCTGAAATCCGTTCTCTGTCAAAAAGAAGCACAGACAACCGAATTCTGATTGCGGAAGCAAGAGCCATCCCTGTTTTAGTCAAACTTTTGACTTCAGCTGACGCTGAAACGCAGGAAAAAGCTGTCACTTGCGTTCTCAACCTTTCCATACACGAAGGCAACAAAGAACTGATCATGCTCGAAGGAGCAGTCACATCTATAGTGCAAGTCCTCAGAGCTGGAACCATGGAAGCTAAAGAAAACGCTGCAGCTACTCTCTTTAGCCTTTCGTTGGCTGATGAGAACAAGATCATAATAGGCCCATCAGGTGCAATACCGGCTTTAGTGCAACTGCTTGAGAACGGTAGCGCCAGAGGGAAGAAAGACGCTGCTACGGCTCTGTTCAATCTGTGTATTTATCAGGGAAACAAAGGCAGAGCGGTTAGAGCCGGGATTGTAAAGCCATTGGTGAAAATGCTGACTGACTCCTCGAGACACAGGATGGTCGATGAAGCCTTGACCATACTCTCGGTGTTAGCTAGTGACCAAGATGCTAAAGCTGCGATTTTGAATGCGAACGCGATACCACCTTTGATAGATTTTCTCCAGAAGGATCAACCGAGAAACCGAGAGAACGCAGCGTCGGTACTGCTTTCTCTTTGCAAGAGAGATTCTGAAAAACTGATCTCCATTGGTAGACTTGGAGCTGTTATTCCGTTAATGGAACTATCAAGAGATGGCACAGACAGAGCTAAGCGAAAAGCTAATTCTTTGCTAGAGCTTCTCCGCAAATCATCTGAAGAATTACCCTAGATAGCTCTCAACTAAAAGGTTCGAAATTAACTTACTACCAGAAAAAAAGAAAAAAAAGCTCTCTGTTTTAATTTTTAATTTAAAACTTTCTTCCTGGCTGGTTCTTTGATCTGTTTATGCACTTCTCTTGATGTGATGATTTTTCAGATTTTTTTTTTCTGAAGACTAATTCCATTTGAGAATGCGAAGTTAAAAGAGTTGCGAGAATCGAACTCTTTTACTCGCCTTGTATTTCTTTGTTAATTTTGTAAAAATAAATTAGTTAATTCGACAATTCATATGATTAATTAGGTCTTTGACTCTTTGGTTAGCTTTCACGGGATTGGTTCACGTGCATTAGTTACTGTTCATGGAAAAAGAAGTAAATTAGCTTTTGTTTTTCACTTCGTTAAAAGTCAATCAATCTTCATGTGCCTATGGGAAGATATGTTATCGACAAAGAAAATTTCCAGATTAATCGGAGTGATTAACGGAAGTCATTTTCCCGGAAACATGGGTCACAAAACTTTAAAAATCCACAATCCATCTTGCACATAAACTTTGGTCTAAGTGAAGAACAGTACACATATTCGATTTCTTTTTTTTTTTTTCTTTTATAAAAAAAGTTAAACATAATTTTCGGGTTGTTATTGGTTTTTTCAAGATCGATAGCGAAATGCGACGTAACTTTGTCTTCCAATTATTTTTTTATATTTGTCAAGATTTGGCATTTTGTTGACCAAGAAATGGTTCACTATCATCAGCAACCAACCATAAATCGAAAATCTATAATCATCTGATCTAACCCAACACCCACCTTGAACTACTGAGCTCCTAGTAGATATCTACCCATTTCATCTCTTTTGTGGATTTAGAAAGATCACATATTTAGTAAGAACATCATTCTCTAATGGGTAATAGCTTGGGAAGCAAGAAAACTGCGAAAATCATGAAGATCAATGGCGACAGTTTCAAGCTCAAAACTCCGGTGAAAGCTGGTACGGTGGTTAAAGATTTTCCGGGCCACGTTCTCTTCCAATCCGAATCCGTGAAACATTTCGGAATCAGGGCAAAGCCTTTAGAGCCTCACCAAAACTTGGAATCCAAAAGGCTTTATTTCATGGTGGAACTTCCCAGGTACTTCCAAAAATTTTATCTTGGTTAATTAAGTTTCGAAAGTTAGAATCTTTTTCTAGTAATCATCAAAAACCCACGTGGCAGAACATGGAAAGAGAGAACTCCAAGAAGGGTTCGGTCGGGAATTCAGATGAGTGCGAAGGAGAGGCTAGAGAATCTGAAGCTGTCTCGTAGATCATCATCTGATCTCTCGGTAATGAAGAAGAAGGAAGAGGTTGAAGAAGAGAGAGAAGTGATGAATAGCGTGAAATTGAAGTTACCAAAGTGGAAAGTGGAGAAACTTTGGAAAGAGAGTGAGAGTGGTTCTGATTTCTCGAACAAGATCGCAGCACTTTGTCTCCTTAACATTCCAAGTGGTTTGATTCATCAGAGACAACATTTGCTTCGTAATGGAGGAAGAAGCTTTGGGATTGGAGATGAAGAAGGTGTCAAATCACAAGAGGTGATCAATTCTTTTTAGTTTTTTTGTTGAAGACCAAAGACAAAGAGAAACCAAAAAAAAACACCGATCCGTTTCTCAAGCCACGTTTCTTGCTTCTTCTTTAATTGCCACTAGGAACCGGATGTGCTCCAACTTGTGTAACAAACTTCTAGTCTATATTTTATCCCAAAAAAAAAGAAGAAAAAGTTCTAGTCTATTCTTAAAATAAACAATTTATCTTTTATGCAAACGAAAAAAAAGTAGCGAACATTGAGGATACAGAAATATAAAAACTACCCGAGTCGGTATCTCAACTGGTCGAATTTGTAGTCAGGATTTGAGAATGTCAAACCAAATCTTGAGTTCAAGCACGGGCTACGAGAAAGGGACTAATTTCAAGAGGATATGTATATATGGGTCTAGATAAGAAATATAAAAACTAACAAAAAGAAAGTGTGTATTCGGATAAATTTTGAATGTTTCAAGAGAATTTCTTTGATCCTTTGGTTGCAGAAAATGGTTAGATTTCTTTGGTTGTAGATTTCTATTTGTTTTCCTCTATTTAGTTATTATTTTTAGTTTACTCTAATGAAGATGATTGGAGCAAGCCTAAAATTATACAAAATACCATTCTGACGAGAGATCAGTTAGCTTATTATCTTCTTACATTTATATTTATTACACATCTGTGTCTCTGTTACATGACCTTTGCAACACAATCAAATAAAGAATAATAAAGGTAGTATGATCTACGGAGTCGTGTTCGTCTTGGTTTTAGAGGCACTCAAGTCGCAACTTTTCCCCATAATTTCTCGGAGACTCAAACTATAACTACTTCATGAAAGTCGTACTTTCACAAGATCCCGTCAACGTTATGAGCTATAAGCTTCACTGAGTCTTCTTGTGCAAATATTCCCTTTTTTTTTTTGGTATTAATTATTACAGAAATTTGGATCGAAAATGAGGCCAAAAAAGAAGCAACACAAAACTCAGATGAAAAAACAAATATCAGACGACACATTTTTCTTTGAACTACCGGTAAATTGAATTTGATTGAGATTATGATCTTTGTCTCTGTTAGATGACCTTGAATGTTTTTCATTATGTCTCGAAAATCTGAAAATAAGGACGAATTAGAGATATTAAAACGGAAAGAGAAGAGAACATATATAAGAAAAAGGCAAATCATTAGTATTTTTTTCTTTCAGTTTGGGGGGCTTTAGTTTGGCCGATAATTACAATATACAATTCTCCAGACTCACAGAAACCAACTCACACAAAAAGATAAATCAATCAGTCAGGTTCGAACCTGAATATATCTCCGTCTGTTAAACCAATTTCCCTTTTTATTGGAGAAACAAATTGAGATCAGTAAAACAAAAGAATGAAGAAAAATGATATTATCTCTTTCACTCAATCAAGAGGTCCATGGCTCAGGAACAGTGAGAAAATAAGTGGTCATGGCCTTTCGAAACCTCCTCTTGTACTGTTTTGGTGAGACTATGGTTGGAGATGCGTTCTTTGGTCCACCCAAAATGCCTGAGGCTTTGACCCAAGTCTCAAGGTGCTTGTCCCATGTGTACTGTCTCATGAAATCTATGATCCCAAGAACCAACTCCTTACGCTCTTCGTCGAACCCAACCAGCAATGAATAGTCCATTACATCCACAGACTAAGTAAAAACCACCAGAAGAGGATAATGAGCAAAACATATTAATCAAAAACTTTAACAACAAACATTACTTGGTAATAATGAAATCACTTACAGCTAAGAAGTTCGTGTCGTTCCATATAGCTCTCTCTAGGCTTCTCTTGGCCTTGCTTCCCAGGAATATCGGCTCTGTGCGCAGTGTCTCGAGCAGATTCATGTCTAGTAAAACTTTGTCTGTTCCGGATGTGTTTGGATTGTATCGTGACCGTGCAGATCCCTTGAGATCGTAGATTCTGGAAATTCTTCTGTTGTAGAAGAGATTCTCCATCACCATCAAATCCATTTTCGTCTCTTTTCCACCTTTCGAGTGTTTAACTGAGACCTGCAAGCCATAGCATTCCAATCAATCATTCATACGCTAAAGTATTCCATTTCAATGCAAACACAGTTTACATTTCCCTATATTGTAACTAACCTGGTAGATACCGAGAATCTTAGCAAGACAAGTGGGACTCCCGGAACTGAGAGACTCCTTCATATATTTGAAGTATTCAGGTGCAAAATCCTCAAAAGAATCCAGCTCCGTTTTGACGACTTGTTTTATGATGAACCTCTCGTCCAATGACTTGGCAAAGTAAACATTGCTTTTCCCTCCCTGCGCAGACCACCTTTGACACCGGCTCAAGGATCTCACAAAGTCCACTTCGCTCGGACAGCACGTCTTTCTCAGAGTGTCAAACTGTGTTGCAAAATAACATGTCACAGAGAATTTCACCTTCCCTTCAGTTGCAGCAGAGGAAGAGGAAGAGCGGTCGCTGAAAGAAATGGTCAAATGCGGAGACTTTTTATCATCTTGAGATGATCCATACACCGCGTGGTGAATGTAATCAACATCCATCGCCCCCAGAGAACGCCAAGTTGAGAACGTGGGTGGTTCGGACTCTCTGTTACTACCACTAGCAATGCCTCTGTTAGCGACCCATTCCTTATATTCCTTGGAATTGAGAGCATATGATACAACACTTGCAGGATCATCATCGTATACAGGAATCACGATATCGTTGAGGCCTCGTTGAGGAATCAGCATCCGAGCCCCATCAGCCATCTGAGACGCCGAAGAGATGTATGTAGGCGCTGAACCAACAATCAGATCCAACTTCTGTACTTCCAGTGGCAACATTTGTGAGTAAGTCCTCATCACATTAGAAACAGGGTCCCTCACCATATTCCTGTACTCGCCAGAAGCATGGAAAGATCTGAGGGTCGAGAGGTACAAAGAAGATGGTGGCAAACCTTTTTGGATCCTTTCTTGAAATCGTAACGCTGAATCAAACGACTGGACTCGAATTGGCCTGGCGAGCCTCCGGAGGGGAGAATTAGCAGCTGAAAAGCCTTCTGTCTCGGCAATTGTCTCGGCTTTCTCTAGAGTATGAAACGAGCCCAACCACGCAGAATCTATCCTCTCAGACAGAGAAGAGCCAGGGGAGAGCATTTTATCCGGATCTTTGTTATCACCATTAGCCTCTGCATCAGAATGGGCTTTTCCTTCCCCCTCATCTGGACCTTCCTGCTGTCTAAGATCACTCTTTGGAGGATCTTGCATCTCTGGATCCCGAGAAGCATTGTCATCACTAGTTTTAAAGGCGGACGCTTTTTTGAGTTGAGAGTTTAACAAGTAAAGCTGATGATCCCAAGCATGAGAACCAATCATGAGTGCCCGTCTCAATCGATTTAGCTCTAGAATATCCAAACTCCCCTGGTTTTGCAGATTCTCCACAAAAATAGGTTGCAGCGCATCCTGTTCACGGTGAGGAAGATTCCATCAAATACAAATTCAACAAGCACAAGCAATCTTTAAAAAATGGAAACAGAAGAAGCAGGAGCAAAAGAATCAGATGCTCACATCGTATTCATCTTTTTCCTTCACGAGTTGATCTTTTAATCCCATTATGCGACTCTGCAGATCAGAGGCTTCAGATTGTTCAGGTTCAAGTAAACTGTTTTTTTCTTCCATGCGGTTGAGCATACCAGATACCTCCGCATACATAGTCCGCATTTTACCCATAAGCTGCAAACAGAAAGTATATGAGCTTTGGCATTTGTATATCCAAAACCTGAATCAAAAGGACCTTAAAATTTTTCTTTAAAAATCCACCTCGGCTGCCTCTGTCCGTATCCACTCTTGTTGACGATGGCTGTTAAATTCAAGCATTGACGGGGGCAGGTAGACAGTAAGTATATTGATGGGAGAATATCTAAAGAAAGCAACCATGTTCCCAAATCTACAAAACAATAATATTATTATTATTATTAGTGCTTTTAACAGCATTGAGATAACTCTAGAGAATAAGATTCTACGAGCGTTTACCCATAGAATCGAAGGCAGTCTCTCTGAAGCGAATGGCCACAGGATGCAACACGATTCGCAGTTGCATGATTCGAAAAGCTAAGCTCCAGAAACTTTCCAAAGGACAGTCCCCATGCCGCGTCAGACATAACTACTCTACGAGTAGCAGGTGGGACCCCATCTACATGTGCACATCTTAAGCAGCGATGCCACATCCATATCTTCCCATCTTGTTCACCAGGAAGTTTCATGGAAGAGTGACGTCTAACGTTGATAGTAAGATTTCCATTCTGATGAGAATAGCAGAGGACATGCGCATCAACCAGCTCCTTACATGTTCTACAACCGGAAGTCTGTAAAGAAATGAGAAACAGAAAAGGGGAAACTTTAAAAATGCTTATTTCATGGCATTTATGAAAGACGAAAAAAGTGGATGCACATTTTTTAGAGGAAAGAGCTACCTGATCGAAAAGATCATCCTTCAAGTATTTTCCGAGAGGTTTATCAAAGGATCCATAGAACTTAATCCGCAAGAGTCGTGAGCGTTCACATACTGATTCTTTCAAAACACAACGGCTTGAAAACGAGACCAATATGCTTTGATGAGAGTCCGCGGCAGAGAAATATTCGCTAGAAACATCATCTTCATCGAATCTCTCATGTTGTGTCAAATCGTGGGTGTTCACTAATTGGTTCTCTTCTTCACCTCTCGGCAGTTGAGTCGGTGTTTCAGGGATTTCTTCACTTAAGCTCACAGTGGACTCATGCAAATCGTTTAATTGATTGGAAGAATATGATCTTATTACCAAATTATCGGGCAAATCTCCATTCAGGGCATCAGATTGTTCAGTCTCAACTTCACAAGATATCATGTCAGAAGACGATGGGAATATCTGGCTAGGATCAAAATCCTCACCCAATGATTCACAAACCTCATTCTCTGGCATCAGGGCCGTATTTTCATCTTCATGTGCAGCTATATCAATTAAAGCTTGACAATCTTTTTCTGTAGGAGAATGAGTCACTAGGGAAATGCCATCATCAATCATTCTCCTTTCTGATGCCGACCGCACCATCCCCTGTTGCTTCAGTCTGATTTTAGGCAGAGAAGCACCTTCATCCGCAAGGAATGAAGTCTCCAATGACAAGTGATAAGCTGCAAAGACAGCGTATTGAATCACGTGCTTAACCTTCTTTAGCTCCTCCCGACAACTGCCCCTAAGCACAACCTGCACAAGTTTCAGAAAAGTCAGATTAAGTTGAGAATGGGGAACTGGTGAACACACACAGGAAAAGAGATTAGCCACAAAGGTTCAAGCTTTACCGAAAACAAATATTAACTGTGAAATCAATAAATGAACATACCGTGCAACCTAGGCGCCTAGGACACCCTTCAAAATACATCAATGTCCTCGAAGGTTTTCTGTTTGACTGATTGCCAGCTTCATGTTGCTCCAGCACTTTCTCAGTCCGGAATAGCTCACAGTGCCCCAACCGAGCTGTAGAAATACTATCCACTGAGGGGCAAAGAGCAGCACCGGTGCAACGGGCTATTTGGTCCAGCAATGACCTTTTCACATTGAGCACCAACGAAATTTCCTTCTCTAGAAGGTATTGCTGGGCATATGAAGAAACACTTTTCTCTACCAGGAGAACATTAGGACGAAGGGACTCTATTTTTGCTATAATCGCCTTGAGATGATCATTTTCCTGCTCAACACACAAAAATTCAACAGTTCCGTTCAGCTTGTTAATCAGACATTTTAAGCAGCCATCTTAAAGAAGAGTAAAAGACCAACCTGTTGGAGCAACGTGGTAAAGGACGCTAGCTGGCCTGCAGATCTCTGATACTCGAGAGATCCAGCTAAAAGCAGCAACCTTGGATTTTTGTACAGCGACGTCATTCGCTTGTGGGTTATGTTCTTGCTACACACTATTCCCCTGATGAGGATGCTGCAAAAACAAGGTATTCAATTAGCCAGAGGACAATACGAATGAATCAGATAGTGGCAAGAGTAGGAAAAAGAAAAAGAGCTCCAACAGATAAATTATACCTCTCGTTTGGATTTCCCGATGCTACACATTTGATTTTGACATAGTTCCCGGGATCCATACTACCGCCTGCACGAGTATCCGGCTTTACAAAATTCGCAGCCTGCCACGCTAAAGCAGTGACAATATCCAGCCAGTCCCCAGCACTGCCATCATCACATGGACTAAGCTCCTCCCCACGTAATAGCTCTGCCACAAGAGCTCGGAAGTGGTCATGCACCACCGTTCGAAGAGGTTCATTGCTGTTTTCTCCCAGTTTCTCTCTTGTAGGAATGTGGCTAGAAAAGCTACTACTCAATGAAAACTCGGGAGCAGAGTCCCCAACATCATCGTCTTCGTCATCATATGTAAAGAAATTACTCTCAGCATCATCATTCTCATCTTCAGGCGGCGGAGGATACCAGATGCGGCCGTTGTTCTCAAAATCCAACGGCTGTTGCAACATATCGTCCTCCTGGCTCTGAGCTTCGTGATCTTCCGGTTCCAAGGCCCCCTGATCTGGCTTACTTAAATCACCAGCCATGAGTTGTTCTTGATGATGATCAAAAGAAGCAACAACAGTAGGGCTCAGGTCTTTCGCGTGCTGTACAAAGCGCCCAAGAGGACTAAAATTGTTCCTTAATGGACTGTCGTGAGGACTGGACCCAGCAGAAGATTTACAACTAAAAAGCTCATGTCTAGCACTAACACTACCCGACTCTATATCTGAACTGTCCTGATAGTATTCACTCGAAGGGCTTAAAAATTGTTTACCACAATTTCTTCCCTCCTCTTCCTCTCCCCTGCAAACACACACACACACACAAACAATTCACACATGACAATATAGTAACCTCATAATTGATTAGCCAAAATGAAAACTTTTTCACAGAATCAAGAATTTGAGCAAGTACCTGCTAGGATAGCAACGAATAGAGGCCATATTCCTGCAATCACGGATTTCAAGACTCGGTGCAAGATTCTCGCTTTCTGCGAGAAAAGGTGGTTCGGGGCTATCTCGAGGATGAACCTTATCATAGGTCTTTCCTCTTAACTCACGAACCTCACCGTCACATTCTCTGCAGAGCTTCTTGCAATCTTCTTGCCTCTCCTCTGCATCAGATTCAGAGTAGCAGCTCTTGCACCACAAATGGCCACAGCTAAGGCAACAGTAACCATGGAGCAAACCACCGTTGAGCTTGGTTCCACAGTCATGGCACATTTTGGAAACGATTGGCATGATTTCAAAGAGTTTAGAAGAAGAGAAGCACAAAGAATCGCTTGAATCCGAAGTTATCCAAGACCTAACCTTATCAATTAGATCTAGCAGTGAACCATCAGGTATTCCCATAAACAATCAAATATTCTTACTTACAAGAAAAACCCTCTTCCTATTCTCTCCTCAGATTTTGAATGCAAAATTAAAACAAACTAAAATCTGTGACTTTGATATTTTTTTTTGCAAGGAGTATAAAAAAAAAAAATCTCCCACAACAAAAATGGTGGGTAGATTTGGATGAGAAACAGATTCTTTCTTTTTGTTTTTTTTTTCTTTTATTTCAGAGCAAAAACGAAGTCCTACATCAATTCCTTAGATCAAAACCCCCCCCAAAATCTCAACTATTATCCAATCTTTAAAGTAGTAATGGACCAAGAAACAGATCCAATACCAACAACCCAAGAAAACTTTATTGGAATATGAAAGAAAAAAAGAAAGGAAGAAGACCTAGAACGATTCTTGACTTTCTCCTCGATCACAGCTTTAAAAATCAGGAGACAAATTAAAAAAGGAAAGGATAAAAAAAAACCCAGGAGGAGTGAAATTGAAGAAGAAGAGAAAGGAAAGTTAAAAAAAAAATTAAAGACTGGGCAAAATGAGAATCAAAAGGAGGAAGAGAAGAAGTACAGAGAAGGTTCCTTTTCTACCGGATTTAGCTCGCATCTCGAAATCACTTTGAGAATTTTTTTGTTTTTTTCCCTCTTCTATTACTAATTTATATTGCTTCCTCTTCTTCTTCTTCTGTATATTTTCTGGTTTTATTTTCTTTTGAATTACAAATGATCCAGCTATGGCAGATTTCTAGAGAGAAGCGATTCCTAATACTGCTCCGCCATTAACTGTTCACACTTTTTCTCTCTCCTCTGTTCCCTTGCCTTTTTTTTTTATTTGCTTATCAATTTTATAATTCCAACTAGGGTTTATACCACTTTTTTAATATTTCTGATCTGATTTAAAATTTAAATTGAGTTTGATAGATTAATTTTGCTTTTTTTAATGGACTAGAAAATGAAAAACATGACAAAGACCCCAAAGTCGTTTTTTTATTTTATTTGACAAGACAGAGACTCCGTCTTCAAGGTTCCGTTTTCAATTGGTCACCATTTACCAACGGCGTTTTTTTTTCTCATTTTAATTAACTTTTTTATTTATATAAAAACCTTTTTTGGTGAACTCTTTTAATTTATTTTTAAAAGGTTTCTTAAATATTCAGGTTTCATTTTTTCTGCACGCCAAATTCTTTTCTTATTTTTGTTTTGATACACACTTTTTCCAACACCAGATTAATTACCTATTTAATGATCATATTAAATACAGAAGATCACATATCATTCCTACACTTTAAATTCACAATGAACGTGTGAATCTGGTCTTGAATAGAAAAAAACTAACTAGTCAAAATTCAACGTAATTGTTATATCTATGTAGATAGAAAATATACATACGAAAGGATAACAATAATGATTACGGTATGCTTTTCAGCAAATATACACATATAATTGGAGAATGAGAAGATAACGATGATCTGATCATATAATTGTACTTAATTATAAAAGCTTGTACGGTAAGATGTAAAATGTAATCAGAATAATTTGTATACTAACTTTGACTAGATTCTGTGTTAACACTCCATTTAATAGTAGGGGTAATAGCAGAAGAGGCTGGATTATTTATTTGTGTATAATTATTTAACTTGACTAATTAGTTAACAACTTAAAACAGTTGTCAGTTAGTGGTGGGGGTTAATATGGGAAGGTATGTTTTTTTTTTTCTTAAAGGGGAGTGCGTATTTAGGTATGGATTAACTCTCTCCGTTATTTTATTAAATAAGGAAAAATATGAATATATGGAAGAAAAGTGAATTTCTTTGTTTTTTTAGAAAAAAAAAAAGTGAATTTCTTTGGAGGCTACATTTCATTGTCACGCGCTGGTGTCGTAAACGTGTAAAACACGCGCCGTTGACAAAAGGCGATTACGAGTAAAGTAGAACCATCCGTTTGTGTAGCTTTTAGGTGGGTCAAGCTGATCCCTAACTCATATCCGTTTATCACTTTGTTTGTCTTAAGTCTTAACCTTTGTCTACTTTCACCCTCTTTTGATATTTTATACGTAATCTACTCAGCAACAAATATTTTTTAAGATATGCAAATGATGTTTTTATTAAGAAAAACGTAATCTAACTATTGTGACTGCAATATCTTCATTTATTCAATTTGTTAATGATGAACTATGTAAATTTGAAAATATTTCGCAAAAATTGTATATTAACAATTGTATTAGTTTTGATAAATCACATCCATTAATCACAAGAAAATGGAAAATAGATTATTTCTAAAAAAATTGTATGTATAGTATATCTAACATCCATGATGTTTCCCGTAAGACATATTTTCACGAAACTCAATTGTCTAGCATAGGAAACGATATTTCAATTAAAAGGTTAAACAATATTTGTGACTTAAATCTATTTTAAACTATATAGTGTTGCAAAACAAAAGTATTATTATTATTTTTACACTTTCGGTTTGACCGTACTTTGGAAATTAATGTTTAACATGGACCTCTGAAATTGATGGATCTTAATTTCGTGGTATATGATAATGTCTGCGTCAAATTCAGGATGCAAAGGGACCCACTTTGGGGTTACCTCCCCAACTCTCCCTCCCTCCATTCAATCAATAATCTCCGGTTTTCTACGGGCTAAATATTTGATTAGTCATTTAATTTTGTACAGTATATATGTAGTATCTATTTCGAAACCCTGCATCATCATTGTATAAACCAAATTGCTTACATGTATAAGGTGATGCATATGTTACAAAAAATATGTTTAATCTCTTGTTGTCTACGGGAGGTGGTGACTCTTATTACATTCTGAAAGGGCAAAGTTATGCTTACATTCCACAACTGTAAGCATAAACTATGTCAACAATAAGAAAAGGAATTGAGGCGTGATCTCATGTGGTGTTACATTCCACCAGTGCCAAGGTGCACGAGAGATATCGGTCGGATGAAAATTATTACTTTTTTTTCTCACCAAAGGTTAATTTACTTTGAGTTATTATATTTAATTTAAAATATTTATAAAATATGCATATCATAAATTATTTTTATGGAAATATTTGTTAATTATTCAACAAAAAAACGTTTTTATATTGAATGCATCTTGTGGTTGAAAAAATAAAGAATTAAGAATTGAAAACATAACAAATACTATAAGCTAATATGAGTTTTTTAAGTTTGGATACCAAACCATAAGCGTAATCCGTTTTCTCGTATGGTTAAATCTGGTTTCTTAAGAGTCTCGAGTCCATTCCAAACAATGCGATCAATAGAGTTGGCAAGGAGCGAAGAAGATTGGGCTTGTTCCATGTGTCTTATGCAGTTCATTTCGTGCTAAATAGTATGCACGAAAGTTTGGATAGATGTAAGTAAAACAAAATATTTTAATATCTACTAAAAGTCTAAAATGCATGGAAGTAAAAAAAATGATAAAAAAAATCCTAATCTAACAAACTCTACAATAAAACAGTCGTTCCTTTATAAGGCCTTAACCATTACACAATTGCTGTTGTATAGTCTCAGTATCTACTTTGTGTTCGGTTTAGACGATTAAAATTTTTTAGCTATATAATCCTCTTTTTTTTCTACCCAATTTAGTATTTATTATTTAATGGCATTACCCACGGTTTCTGTGCTTGTTTTAAGTCCATTTAACAATGATTCATGTATCTCACCGTGCATTTCACTTTTTCCTTTATTTCTTTAGATGGAGATTCTTCTCCCTTTTTTTCATGTGCACTAATTATTAAATCTATTTATTCACCAAATACAAAAATATAAACAAATAACTCTAATTTCGAACGGTCATAAATTACAAGCGTCTTAGATATATATATATACAGATAATTTTCTATAAAATAATAAGATTTGATAAATCCACAAGCTCTACGTGGAATCTCGTCAGCTTGTTGACATGTATTATAATTTAATCATAGTTAATATGGATAGATATGTTACATCATACATGGTATCATTTATTATTATATCAACTCTAACCATAAAATATATCAAATTGCTCTGATATAATTCCCATCTTCGTCGGTTCCGATAAATGCAAAATGAATGTTGACAAAGAGAAAAAAAAAAATTACAATTTGAATAAACGAATTATTTAAAAAATAAAACAAAGATGGGAACGATTGGTATGGCCTTGGATCGTGTCACGCATTTTAACAGACGTGAATGTAAAGAGTGGGATAATTATAAGTTCACACCAAATTTAACACGGTACATGCTTCTTCTTTTTTTGACATAGTACATGCTTTTTGTATTATGTCCAAATTGATAACAAATATTTCAATTTATTGAAGTTTATAAATTTAAACTTTTAATAAGGATTTTCCTGGGAAAAAAAACAAAAAAAGAAGTTTATGAAATCAAAAAAAGAAATTGGAAATCGAGCTTAGTGCTTTTTAGTTTTTATTGTAAAAACGGTGAGAAAAATAGAACAAACAGAACTGGAATTGGAATTGACGAAAGGAGAAAGGAGGAAAAAGTCATTTGTTGGGAAATACATTGATTGACAAAACTGTACGTAGCTATAGGCCCAGTGCCTAATCCTGTAATTCATATAATCCAAACGTTGGAAATTTTGTTGAACTTATTTATTAGAAAATGCTATAAATATACTAAAAATGCGTGTTGCACACACAGCATCATTTATTAGTCCTGGAACTTCGGGTATTCGGTTCGGTTCGGGTCGGGTAGTTCGGATATCGGATATTTCAAATAGTTACATATATGATCCATTTAGGAACCGACATAATTTCGGTTCGGTTCGGTTCAGATACCTTTCGGTTCGGGTAGTATATTTGGGAACCGGAAAATAACCGAAAATTTTTGGGTATTTTTCGGTTATATTATAAAGTATCCGAACTACCCGAAAATACCCGAACTATCCGAAACTAACCGAATTAACCGAACTAACCGAAAAAGTAACCAAACTAACCGAAAAATAACCAAATTAACAGAAACTAACCGAAACTAACCAAAAAATAACCGAACTAACTAACTAAATTAACCCAAAAACTAACCGAACTAACCAAAAACTAACCGAACTAACTAACTTAATTAACCAAAAATATAACCAAACTAACCGAACTAACCAAACTAACTGAAAAAATTAACATATATATTTCATGATTCGGATAGTTCGGATATCCGTTCGGTTCTCGGATAATACCCGAACCGAACCGATATCCATGGATTTTAAGAAGAGGATCCATTCGGATATTTGTCATTACCCGGAACCAAACCGAACCTCCTAATTCGGTTCGGTTCGGTTCGGTTCTTTCGGTTCTGGGTAATAATCCCAGGACTATCATTTATTATAAACGGAAAATGAAATGAAATGTGACAATTTTCTAAGCAACTGATATCAGTTTTCTTCTTTGGCACTCAATATTTATTCTCAAGTCAATTAAAGCTGTTATGTTCGTAGAAAATAAAAAAACAGACTGGTCTATTACGACGAGTTCGGTAATTTGACCAACATTTCAATTTTACTTTTAATTCTGAAGTCAGAGTAGCACATTAATTTCTTTGATCTATCGATTGGCCTAAAAGCTGTGTAAGTTTAATGATTTTATTGAAGTTTTTTTAACTTATTTTCTTGTTTGATTATATTCCAAAAGAAAAAGTAATGTACAATGTACTTGCTATTGATATTGGTTTAGTTTGAGCATTAACTTTGAGGCCCAATATTTATTAACATGATTCTTGTAGGCCCAATTCAGCTTGTTTTGGGGACTTCAACAGTTCCAACTATGGATCCACAAGAAGATATAGAACCAATTATAAATTAAAGTCTTAACACTAAAACTATAAAAACTAATGACATTTGTCATATGATAATTTTTCAACACAGAGGATGTATTCAATCATCTTTTCAATATGCTTTCGATTTAGCCTTTTACCATATTTAAGGTTTTAACTAAAAAAAAAAATCATTGTTAATAGACCAATGATGGTTATTCAACCGGTTATACACACAACATTAAACATGAATTTGAATCTAATATTTACTGTCCATTGAAATAAATGTGATGGATCGCAGTTTTTGAAAATATTAAAAGTCATTTAATTAAGAACGGATTTTAGTTAGATTTATGACAATTAAGTACAATGAGAAAACAAAACAACTAAAATATAGGCTGGCTTTTAATATGACGTGGAAATTTATGGGAGCTTGCGCAGTTGGTAGGTGGGAAAAACTTGAGTCTTCAACAACAAGGTTTGGTGGATGAAGTTAATTAGTAATTGTTTCATAAATTAATTGCTTTATAACTTTATATTGTTGAAAAATATTAATCTGAATCAGATGCGTTTATAAATTAATTACTTACCGAACCTGTGATCATTTTCTTCCCTTTTTATACAGGAAACTGTTAATTAGACCTGGTAAGTTCGTTACTAACAAATTCTATCGAAATAAAAACACACTCACACTTCTAACNAAAAAAAAACCCCCCCCCCCTTCAAAAAAAAAAAAAAAAAAAAACAAACGCATTCAGACACATAAAAACAAAACACAGACAACATACCGAAGAAAAAGGATTATCGAATTCGAACCACACATGAATTAAAATCATCTCAGAATAATTGAAGTTCATCATTGTACTATCAGTAAACGGCACAACAGTAACATTCCAAATAAAGCTAAAACATGGTACACTGATTCTCTAAACGAAATAAATTAAAGTCTTACACACAAAAAGAAAAAAAAAATGAAATAATAAGAATTTCAAAACAGATACACACGAAATCTATAATTTTCGTAAAACAATCAGTAGTTTTGTTAGATATCAATATTCTTTGGTGAAACATATAATTTGGTTATTGACTTATTGCTGCTTTTTCGTATGGTGATTCCGAATTTTTTAGACTAGTATAAATGTTCAACATACGAAATCTAGTTATAACTACGCACATGGGTTCGTGTCGAATCTTCATATCACGATCAATATTATACAATTTCTTTTGTTTTTTTTTCATGAGACGTTGGTAGGTACAGTACAGTGTATATGCATAAAATGTGTGTCATGGTGTGTATATATATACCGCACGCACGTAATGGAATAGAAGGCACGCACACGAGTCACCCGTGAGTCAACAAACCAAAGGGTTCGTGTGATTGGTTGACACGTGCGAGGCTCTCTGCTCCAGATGTTTTACAAGCCTTGTCGTAATCCTTTTATTAACTCATCGTCGGGTTGCGTGGATTCTCCTCCTCCATTGTATATCTTCTTCTATAAGTACTTAGGGTTCCTCCTTCAGAAATAATATCTTTTTTTTTCCATTATAACTTTTAAGAATAATATTGGGATTATAAATGGTGGATATCAGAAGAGGGAGGTGATCAAGAGTGGTTGGATTCGATGCTAGACTTGTCAAAGTGAGCAATCTTATGTGTTCTCATCTTTGTTTCGTTGTCTGTTCGACCTTGGCCACGGTCTGCAAACCCTAATACTACAACTTTATTAACCCTTCTTTTATGCCATTCATGCATCCTTCTTATGATCATAGCATCAATTACTGCATGGTATCGATTTGTGATTGATCCGGAAGACGATACAAACTTTAGACTTTTAGTTTCAGAGGATTTTTTCTTTTGTAGTTTTAACACTGTCTATAGCTCACACAATAATCTATTCATTTGATTGAAGGTGTATATGCTTTAAGTCTTTTTAACAAAAATACATGCTTAAGTCTTTATTTTCGTCTACAAACAGATCCTAGATTATTATAGGCATGCAGATTTTCGATATAAAGAATAAAACTGTTTATAGAAATTGATGAAATGAACGACCTAAAAAAGTTAGAAACATTCGTGTATAATTCATTTGGTTAACTCCGTTTGAGGGAAATAGTTTTTTATCTAATATTGAATGTGATATACATACATGTGCATATATATGCTTGTGGATATATACGTATATATAGAGCATATTAATATACATATTGACCAAATATGTAGATTAATATACATGTACATACGCTTGTGAGTTCAATATAGCTAGGCATGCTTGTTGAATCTGCACATGCAAGCAAAACCATGAGCATATGTACACATGACTGTTGTAAAATTGTATGGATATACATATCGTACCTGTCATAATGAGATGAAACTAAGGTAGCTATATTTTATATTACGCGAATTTGATTAAACATGTTTATAATGTTATATATTAATTTATCTGAAGATGGGTATTTCTCTCTTGTACACAGAACAAAGTACAGCATTTTAAGAGTCGTTACTTCCTAAGGAGTCGAAAGTTTGCATTTGGTCTTTATTTTTCCGTAGCGGTAGAGCTAAGTTAAACGTGACATTAATCAACCAAAAAAGAAAGTTATATGTGATGGTAAAGCCAAGCCAAGGTCGAACAGACAACGAAGATAAGATGGAACCAGATCGGGACTGCTCCTTTAACAAGTGTTTGCACTGAATCCAACAACTTCGCTGGGCTTATACTTATATTTTTATATATGGGCGTGGTTCGATGGAGTGGAAATATTAAGATAAATTTTTGTAATAAAGGAGAAAAAAAAATAAAAGAAGAGGAAGATCGAGGCATATGGACCTCAAACCCTACCAACCCCCAAAAATCCAAAACCAAACCAAACTCACATCTCTTTGTTTCCTCGCTAAAACCCTTTGGGTAGGTAGCTAGGTCTGTCTTCGACGCGTGATTCATGTCTTCCCACCGTTCCTTTTACATTCATTTTTAATATCTTTATTTCGTTTTAGTTTCTCTTTTTTCATATATTTTAATTAGCTCGATTTGCTTATATTCTTTGTAACGATTCTCGACGCGGTAGGTTCAAGAAGTACCCTTTGTCTACTGAAAGATTTTATGCATGCAAATTGTATTAGTTTCCTTTTTCATGTGATTCAAATGTTGTGCACCAATTTTTTTTGTTTTTTTTTGTTTTTTTTAAACATTTTTATGGAAAATTCATATGAATGGTCGCTAGTTCGATTTGTGATTTATGTTTTTAATGCGGTATTATCAACGACTGGTTTCAGATACTATTAAATATTTAAAATTTCCATAGTTAATAAAAAAAACTAAAATTTATATGAATAAATCTTACCTGAAAGATATATATTGTGAACCAATCCGGTAATCTATCTTAAATTCTTGAATAAAATGATGCCAAGAAATTAGTTACGTTTTCTGAATATATAAAACCGAGTTTTGTTAATTTACCAATATATATATAATATATCATATTTTTGTTAATGTTTCTGATAGTTTTTTTTTTGTAATTTTCTAATTAACTACTACATCTGTCTCTATTTTCGTGATTTGCATTTACAGAATGCGAGGCAGAGGTAGTTAATGACTTAATTAGAAATAAAAAATAATACTATCATTGAATAGCAAAAATAAACATTATCGAGATGGAACAACATCTTTACGTATCTCCAAATATGTGCCTATGCTAAGAAAGCTGAAACCAAGTTTCCCATGTTTCACATTTCACATGCGTCTCATCCATATATAACACGCTCTTTGACATTAAACGAAAAATTCATCACCGAGTAATAAAAAAATGGAAAAGACAACAGGAAACACAAAATGATAATTGAAAATTAGTAGACAAAAAAAGGTTTCGATTGGACATACAATTCATGAATGGTATGCTAAGTTATCAACTGAATGATTGAACTACAAAAACATTAGAGCTGAACAATATTTGCAATGGTTAATAGATGAATGAAGCATTTGTTTTAACTTGTTATAATATTTAATTCTTGAACAAGTGCAGTGAACTATCTTAGTCAAGAAATAAATATAGCGAACTATCTTATTCAAGTATTAAATACTTGAACAGGATCTAGTAAAGCTGGCAAAAAGTATTTACCATGTTTCACGTTAGTTTTAATGAAAATAGAGATGAAGGTATAAGAGGTGTGTGATCTATAAATTCTTAATACTAACATCAATGGAGTTCCATAGCCGTGTTCGATGATGGTATACCACATTTTTTTTTTATATAACTCAGAGTAAATCTCATGTTTATGGAAGATTCAGACTAATTTTTAAGGAGGTGCAGTCTACGGATAGATTTTCTCTCCGATTATGTAAATGGACCGAAAGCAAAGATTCATATCCGTGTGGATGTCCAGAAACAATGTGTTGGAGTTTCGCACAGCAGATGATTCGAATTTGGAACGTGTTGGCGTCCCAACCCCGTCTTCTTACCACTCAACCACAAGGTTACCACATTTTTTGTAACATGATTCTAACGCATGCATATATATAAGTTACAACATTCATTACAAATTCTTAATAATAACGTCAATGATGTTTTGTGGAAAAGGTGATCGATTATACAAAGAAAAAGAGAAGTAAAAGAGGAAAAAAATGGATTACAAAAGATTTCAGCTACCACTGTGTTTTGCCGTCAGTTTCAACTAACAATACATATCTTCTCAAATGCTCTTCTTTGATGAGTTAGGTAGGCTCCGTCTGTCAAAGCCCATTGGCCCAACTATAATCTATTTTTTGGGTCAAAAACTATAATCATTACACACTTTTAAGTTTTGATAATATATAGGTACGTACATAAACAACAGTATTGATTTAGACCAAAAACATATAATACTAATTTTGAACTGGCAAAAAGAAACAATAATTATGAAAGAGATTAAGAAAATACAAATTTAGATGTTAGTTGTAAAAAAACAATAATAATTTTCATTTCAAGTTATTTAAGGGAGTTATTGGGAAATGAATTTTTAAATATTTTTGAAATTTTCAAATTCTATTGTTATTGGTTGGTGGAGTTTTACAATCTTCGTAAATCCATCGTTATTGGTTTAAAAAAATTTAAATTATATACAAATTTCATATTATTGGTTAGTGGATTCTTATAATCTTAATATTTTTAGATTCTATAATTCTTTTAAAATCTGAGTTATTGGAAGATGAATTCAATACATTTTACTCATAGAACACAACTTTCAAAATCTCATGAATAACCATGAGATTCTTAAAATTTATGTTACAAAAAACTAAAAAACTAAAAAACACAAAAACACAAAAAACCATACAACTTTTTTTAGATTATTATA
>OVAY01001889.1:0-23410 GCA_900406395.1 Kernera saxatilis | reverse complement strand
AGAAAGCAAAAGCAATCAGCTTCACAGAGGTCTAAGCAGCATGTATCAACATCCAACTTAAGATTCTTCCCCTTTCTAGAAATATTCTGATGCCTAAAACTATCTTCTGAATTCATACACCGGTTATGAACAACACCACACCATAAGGTGGATGACTCAACAAAGAATCTGAATCTTGTGAACTGCAGAAGTCATAAATGAGAATCAAGCAATTTTTGTTGTATTCTCTTGAAACTAGCTGCACATATGTTCGGAATGTAAAGACAAGATACTCTAGCAACACTACTAACCATCCGTCATCAATTCCATATTCAAGATTATGTTGATAACTTCCTAACGAAATCTTCATCTCTCGAAGAACACATCCACATTCCAAAAATCTCCATATTGCAACAACATCAGCAACAGAGATATATCCAGAAGCTATATGCTTAGAGAGAGATTTCAGAAACTGCAAACATACCAAACCAGCGAAATTGCATCGCGGAAGCAAATCGGAACAATTCTAAGAATTTGTAAGATCTAAGAATTTGTAAAATTTGAAAACGAAAATTATAGTTTTTTTGGATGGAAATGGAGAGGAGATGGATAATTATGAGTTTATGAGTTCAAACATTGACCATTTAGTGCTTAAAAATCGGTTGGGGAAGCATTTAGAGCTCAATTTTGGTTGTTAATGGTGGTTGGGAAAATTGAAGAAGATGGCATTTTCGTAAATAAGTGGTAACATGAAGGATTTGATTGTATTTTTGATATTTCCGAAAAAAATGAAAATAAATAAATAGCAATGGCATTTTCGTGAATAAAGAAAAATGGGATGGGTGTAATAGAGAAAAAGTAGCATTTGTTGGAAAGATGAAAAAATGGGTTAGTTTTATGTTTGACCACAAGTTTTGGGTTATTTTTGAAAGAACCCCAAAAGTTACTCCCGCGACATGGATTTTCAATTTCTAGAGCAAAAAAAAAAGGGATCAACCCGTAAGAATTATAGAATTTCGAGTTAAGATAATCAAGGAACAAACGACGCGGCCAAATCACCTTCAACAAAAAGCTCAAGAACAACAACAACAAGAAGAAATCTATCAACATAATAACGAAGAAATAAACAAAATAATCCACAAAGATTTTGTTCCTTAGAATCACATTACCTTGGTTCATATACCCAAAACTCGACGAAATCGTAGCGACGATGCTGGCGAGATCGAAGCTACGATGATGGCGAGATCGAAGCTACGATACTGAAGAGATTGCAATGATGATGCCGGTGAGATTGCAAAGACGACGCCGGCGAGCGAAGGAGAGAATACCGCGAAGACATTGGAGAGCGGAGGCGAGAGGAGATCTCTCAATTGCAGCAAAGTTCCCGACGAAGCTCCGTCGACGTGTTACGTTTTGGGTTTTTTTTAATGATTAAATTAGGTTAAATTTCATTAAAGGTAAAATAGTCAAAATACTAAACAACTGGTGGTACATTTGAAAACATTTATAGATGGTGGTAGTTTTGAAAACGGAAATGCCTAAAGTGGTATTTCTCATAATTTTTCTAAAAAAAAACCTTTTTTTTTTTATTGATCTTGGTCACAAAAAATATAAAATATTGAAAAATTCTTGGTTGGAAAACTATAAGAGAATTTGCAGCGTATATAAAAAAAAGTAGGCATATTTAGGAAATTAACAAAGAGAAAACATTAACACTGTGCACTCTTCATTAAACCGATTTTACCCCTATCTCCTATTAGCCATCCTAGCAGAAGCATGCTACGTTATTGTTGGTCTCTGACACACACGAAATATTCTCAAATATACACATATACATACACTAAGTTACTTACATAATAATTCAAAATTTAAAAAAAAAAGGTTGTGTCGCTTCACTTGCCATATCAAAATCATGAAAAATCTGATAAACGGCAACGAGACACACCTTAATAAACAGAGAAGAGTGCTCCGTCGCGATAATCTCTCGAGCAATGGCTTTCTTTCATATTTGCTTATCAGGACAACAACAATGGAGATAATTAGAAGTAAAAGGCTCGATTTGAATCTTTTGATTGTGTTATGTTCAAGAGATTTTTCATTGATTTATGGATTTAATTAGGAGTAAATTTGTCATATAACAAAAAAAGGGGCATAAATTAGAGATAGATTTTATTGTGATTTCTAAATTCAGGATTTCTACCTCAATTCTTGTTTTGGGTTTCATTGATTTATGGATTTAAATGCAAGGATAATGATGGTTAATAAAAGAAATTGCCAGTGAATTTCACGGTGCTTGGGTTGCAGAAGTGGAGAATAGATTGAGTTCTATTGTGTTATTTGTACTTGTTACAAGTAAATATATTGCGGTAAATATTATGATTAATTGCAAAATATAGTTAATACTATGAATTATTGTTTTAGCGTAATATATATTCTAAAAACGCGTTATGTTTATTTGTACTGCGTTAAATAAATCAATAACATTCATAGAATGTGAACAAAAAAAAATATTTCTCTCATGTATATAGATACATTAGTATGAAATTTAACATTTACTAATATAGTTAACATGTTAAATAGAAAGTTGGAGATATATAGACAAGTTTATATAATTCAATAAATATTTTAGCATGCTAAATAAACAAATAAATTGTTATTAAAATTTATATCATATAAACACATATTTAATACGCAAATAAGAACTTTGTCAATTTAAAATATCATTTGTTTTCTTTGTTATATCTCCCTTGGATTTAATCTGTGTATATTTTGTGGGAACTATGATTTGGTTTAATTTGCGATTGTTTTAGCATAATATATATTTTAAGAACGACCTATATTTACTTGTATCACGGTAAACAAATCAGTAACACTCATAAAATGTGAACAAAAAAATGTTTTCCTCTCATGCATATGGATACATTAACATAAAATTTAAAATTTAACAATATATTTACCATGATAAAAAGAAAATTAGAGGTATATCGACATGTTTATATGATATAATAAATATTTTAGTGTGTTACATGAACATATAACATGTTATTTAAATTGTTATACATATAAAATATATTTAGTGCATTAAAAAAAACTTTGTCGATCAAAACACATTTGGTTTCTTCTTTATGTTCTCCTTGAACTTATTCTTCCCCAACGTCGAATTACCCGTGACCGTAATTGAAACCACTGTTGAAATCGAATCCATACTAGAAATCCGAACGATCGTTGTTATTTAAAACTATAAGATTCACTGAATACTCGCCGTATTTTTTATCGAATCTTATATGTTCCTTCAACCTAGTCTATAGTTCGCAAAGATTTAATTTCTCAATGAAAATTTCTGGTTTAGAGCTTTTCAAGCTCTCGTTGCAATGGTTTATCTATATGTTCCTTCAACCCAGTCTGGCCAAAAATATCTCACCGCATATACATACAATAGTTTGGAAATAACTTCTTGAGTTGTTCAAATTCTGGTTGTGGTCCCAGTAAAAAAAACGAAAATATTCCAAAAAATTAACTATTTAAATTTTCTGACCTCGGGTTGGAACAAATTACTATAATTCGTCCCGACACCCAAACGAACTCATGTGGACACTCATCAGCCCGAGATCCATTTTTCATCATATATAAGGGATTCTTCGTACCTTGAATCAATCAAGTAATGAATGAACATCTGCAAAATCTTTAGCATTTATTGTTGTCGCCTTACGTGGACAAATGCTTGGTCAAGAATCTCTCATTCTATAAGCTATTACACTACAGTCACCTACACCTATCACCTACAATATCGTCTGAATATTGCATAATCTTTATGGAAGATGTTTCAATTGGCGAAACAAAACGGAGGGCACAATCGTCATTTTACTTCAATAAGCAACAGTGAAACTAAATATTATTCATGTTTTATCTTCTGGCTAATTTATGTCTCTTTTTTTATTATATGACAAATTTACTCAAACTATAATCCATTCTCACGGAATATATATAATTTCTTTTGTTTTGAAGATTAAATAAAGAATCTCTCCGATTCTAATCTTTTTTTCTTTTTTTTTTTCTTAAAACTATTAAGTATTAACTATAAGTATTAATTTTTTAATTTCACGAAAAACATGTATTGGTTCAAAAATGGATTTCTTTTTTTAACTGTAATCTTTCATAAAATTAATGTCTAAAACCAAACAAAAATGGATTAATGGAAAAAAACTATTTATTATTATAGATTAGTTAGAAAAAATACTTTGTTTGATTGAATGATATATAAATGTATCAAATAATATTAGCAATGCCTATATGTTCATTAGTTACGTTTCTTTTTGTTAGGACTTTTGACTTAATTTGACCTTTTAATTTTGGTGTAACTAATGTGATAGTACGCGATTGGATATCTGCGAGGAATATATGGAACACAAGCGACCATGAACTTGTGGGGTCCAGTCGTCGAACCAAGAACAAATGAGTTTAGTTTGACGCAGATTTGGGTCGTCGCAGGTCATTACAAAGACTCTGATCTCAATACAGTAGAAGCTGGTTGGCAGGTTTGCTTATCCTTTTCTATCATCATAATTATCTACGTTTTATAATTAAAATTCTTCAATTTAATTAACCTGTATGTATAAGTAAAATTAACTTGATCTCTATTGTTTAGGTTTACCCGGACCGTTATCATGACAAACAGCCGCGACTTTTTATTTATTGGACGGTATGCAATTTATCACCTTGGGTTTAATGTTCTAGAGTTAAGCATATATAGTATATACATATGAGTAGTAGGTGTTATTATTTAATGTTTATCAGGAATTTCAGGATCGCTAAACTAAGAAATTATTAGTTATTAGTTATGTAATTACTTATGGTTTTGAAAGTATACATGTTTGTAGAGGGACACATATCAAAAGATAGGGTGTTACAACTTCGACTGTGAGGGGTTTGTACAAGTCAGCAACGACTATACAATAGGAGCTGCCTTTTCTCCGATCTCTGGCGTCAATCAGTACGACGTGAGCATGACCATATGGAAGGTGTGTTGTGTAAACAAATTTTGATTCAATTTCTATCCGAGTGATTTAGTTCTCATTTGGTTAAATTATTGCTCTCTCTCTTTCTCAAAGTTGGTCTATTGCTTATCTTTGGTTTTGCGAATTGTAGGACACGGACGATGGAAACTGGTGGCTGGGTATTGGCCAGTCATTCGTTGGGTATTGTGCAATAGGTGGCGAGGTCATAAACGATCGCAGCTACGGCCAACATACTACCACCCAGATGGGTTTGGGCAAGTTCACGGAAGAAGGCTTCGGCAAAGCCAGTTTCGTCTGCAACATCAAGATTATCGACCATGTCTACCGCCTGCAACCGGTCCCGTATTTCCAGCTTCAGATACTCCACCCGAACTTTTACAACGCGATGAAGGCTCAACAAGGAGTGGGGGACACTCTTTTATTACGGCGGACCGAGGTTTAACACCTTGTGTCCTTAGTTTCGCATTCAGCACTTCTAATTTCTAATTTATGTGTTTAAAATTTTATTGTAACATATATTAAACTAAAAAAACTGGCCTTGCGATTCTAAACCAAGGTTTTTAGAATTTGTGAGTTTGTGTGCCGGTCCTATTAATTGAAAGACCACAAGCCCAAAAAAGTTTGGGCCCAGTAATTAATGAATAAAAAAATGTAGCAATAATTATCACAAAAATATTCGAACTTTGCACCTTCACACTATTCTCTTGAGACCCTACCGCTACCCTACGTTAAAATTTTAAGAATTATAAAACGGCCGCGAGCCCAAACTTGCCCTCGGGCTCAGGGCCGGGGCATTGTGATATATGATGAACCAAATAACATTTAAATTTCTTTCTCAACATAAAAAAAACATTTAAATAGAAGCCAATCTACAAAATTTGCAGCTTGGTTAGAATATTGACTAAAAAGTAACTAGGATAAGGTTTTCACAAACATAGTTTTCGCAAAAAATCCGAATTTTGTACAAACATGTTTATGACCCGGATTTTGCACAGACGAGCTTATATATCCGGATATTACACAAAACAGTTATATCTTGGGTTTATTATAGATATGCACTGATTTTGTACGGTTCTCTGCTTCTTGTTTGTTATATTGATTTTGCACGAATTTTGCTAATTCTTTTCATCTAATCTCGTTTGGTGATATTAATTGATTTATTGAGAACCTAGTTACATGGCATGATAGGAACAAACTAATATATGGTGATGATCATAATATTTTGTTTATACAAATGTGATTTGATAATACTTTCATGATTATATTATATTGCCATCACTTTTATGAGAATCTTTTTTTTTTTTTGTGCAACACTTTTATGAGAATCTTAAGATCGACTATTTGACCATAAAATATCCATGAATTCTTTGAAGCAATCTAAAAGAAAGATATGATTACTAGAATGTGATATTATCTAAAGCTCGTTATGATTGGTTAATCTAAGCATACAAGACTTGAAGTCTGTAAGTGAATCTCAGCTATGTTCAGAATCACTTCTAAGTTGATATTATGTAAAGAGAATATCTCTGATGAAGAGATGTTAGAGTAGACATGCTCTATTTTTCACACAAATAATGTTGTTCTGCATATATCTTTTCTTTTTGTGGTTGAGAAATAATGAGTTATTGATGAAAATTCATGACCCTAGTAGGGTATGTTGTTGATTCATAAAATGGGATTCAATTCAAGATTAATAAACTTGCAGTGTTATCATCTTGAGGGGGAGAGTTAAAGAACCCCATAATTTTATAATAAGTGAAACATCCAGAAGATTATGTTCACACTAAAATTGAGATTAATGAATCATTTATAAAGTAAATCCATGAGATTTTGGGACAAATCATGTTGAGACAATTATCGAAGAAAATGTTAAATACCTCCATATCACAAGTATTTCCCAAGGCAGTAAAAGTATTTTGGAAAAACTACATGCATTCTATAATTAATTGTACTACACGTAATGGAGATAAATGTTATAGTAAACCAGAAGTTTACTAAGTATTTCATTGTTTGGCATGAACCGGTTAGACCATTTCGGTTCAAGAATGATGCGAAAATAGTTAATAATTCATGTAGACATTCATTAGAGAACCAGAAGATTCTTCCTAATGATATGTATGCTGCTTGTTCACAAATTAATATGTGATAAAACGGTATTCACTAGCCAGAATAAATTTGGAATCTATCAAGTTTCTGGAACGTATACAAGGAGATGTTTTATGGGCTGATCACCCACCGTGTTGAGATAATTAAAGCATCGACTAGAGAGTCGTATGTATCCTTGTTATGTATCCGCAACCTGGAGTTTGCAAGAAGAATTTGATAATGTTGGTGAATTCACGTCTCAAGTTTTTGATGATTACTGCATGTCGAATCCCTGTTGGAAACATGCTATATTTATCACATCAAGCCAATAAGTTATTAATAATTCTCCCCATCATAATTGGTTTGGGTCAGGAACCAAACATTTCCCATATGAAAATATTTGGATGTGCAGAATACATCCTAATTGCTCCACCACAACATTTTAAGATGTGTCTTCAAAAGAGGTTGGAATATATGTTGGATTTGAATCTCCATTGATAATGAAATATAGAGAGTCATCCATAGAGGATTTATGTAAGGCTCGATTTAGAGACTGTGATTTTAACAGTCAGTTATTCCAACATTAGGAAGAGAAAATAAACAGCTGGATAAGAAAATGAGTTTAATTGAATTATCATTGATCCTCGGACTTAAGAATTTGAGTTAGAAGTCCAAAAGATAATTCATTTAACAGAGATTAGAAAATCAGTTGCCAGACGTAGTTATTGACCCAAATAGAGTGACAAAGTCACATATACCAGCTGTAAATGCTCTAATTAGAATTGATGTCCCAGAAGGACAATATCAAACTGCTAATGAGTCTAAGTGATGCAGCACAATCTTTTCCTTTCTTCCTCAAAAGCTACGAATTTTCCATTTCTTTACAATTGAAGAATTTTTAGTTCAATTTCCTTTTTCTTTACAAGCAATTTTCCTTTTTGTCGAATGTCTTAGTATTATAAATAGCTTATCTCTGGATCTTAAGAAACGGAGACTTGAATTGATTTATTAAAGAGTTTTGTTTAAGAGAAGAGTATTCTCATTCTGTTTCTTTGTTCTTGGCATTCGATCTCTCGAATCAACAAGATGAAGAAGAGTTCTTCACCGGTATTCGTAAGAATCAATGGTCTGAGCTTTCTATCATCACCCTTTTCACAAACTTACACTTCCGCCTCCGTCAGTTTTGTATCAGAGCCAAACCATCCTTCACCGACACGTGTCTAACTCAAACTATGCCTTCACGCAAAGGAAAAGAAGTTGCGGCTCCTGTAGATGATTGGGCTGAATTACGTCATACTCTTGCTGATATGCACGAAAATTTACAAACTACTCTACAAGATACGATTCATCACTCTATGAGAGAAGTAGCTGCAACTTTTCTACACGCACAACAACAACCTCAACGTGTTGCCAATCACAACGAGGACGAAGAAACCAATCCTTTTGCTGGAGTTCAGAGAGAACGCTTTCACGATCGTCACAATAACCGCCAACTTCAGCATCAATATGACCATCACGATCGCAGGTGGGAATCCAGTTTCAAAATCGATATCCCGGAATTTCATGGCAGTTTCAGAGGGGATGAATTACTCACCGTGGAAGAAGTATTGGAGTTTAAACAAGTGCCTCACGACCATTGTGTACCTTTAGTCGCCTCCAAATTCCGAGGACATGCTGCGACATGGTGGATGCAACTGAAGAGCCATCGAGCTCACTCCGGTAAATCAAAGATCAATACATGGGAAAAGCTCAAGAAATATATGCGCCAATATTTTCTTCCCTATAACTATGAGCGAACAATGTATATGAGATTACAAAACCTGAAACAAGGTTCTCGTAGCGTCGATGACTATGCAGAGGAATTTTATCAACTTCTCACACGCAATGAAATCAACGATAGTCAAGTTCAGCTTGTGTCACGTTTTATTGGAGGATTGAAAACACAAATTCAGAATGCTTTAGCCCAATTTGATACTATTACAGTCTCCGAAGCTCCCCAACGCGCAGTAGCTTTTGAAACCCAGTTTCGTTCTTCGACAAAATAACTGGAACGCTTCTAACAATCGACAGCGTACATCCTCTGCCATACTCACTGATCCAACTATTGAACAATCATGAATTCAATCCCGTGAGCTTGCAGATTCATCTCGCAATAATTCAAAAGTTGGACAGAATAGTTCTCATGACGATCATAGCCTTCGTCGTTCGACACGACCTAACATGCTTCGCTGTTTCACTTGCGGAGAACAAGGCCACCGACAGACAGCTTACCCAAACCAATCTCGTCGAGGACTACTTGCTGAGACAAATCAACATGATTCAGATCCTATTTACGACAATTCTCAAGAAGAAGAGACTTCTGGTTCTGACATCATTAAAGAACACCCCGTGGAGATTCTGGTTCGATGTTGGTAATGCGTCGAATCTGCTTAGCACCTCCTAAAACAGAGGATGAAGGCTTACGATCAGAAATTTTTCGAACAACCTGCACAATTCAGAAAAAAAATATGCAGTTTGGTTATTGACTCTGGTAGTTGCCAAAACGTGGTTTCAAAGTAGCAGCTAGGAAATTGTGTCTCCAACGAGAAAATCATTCATCTCCTTATAAATTAACTTGGCTTCAGGAAGAGACAGAGATACGTGTATCACAACGCTCTCGAGTTACTTTTTCGATTGGAGCCTACTACAAAGACACAATTTATTGTGACATAGTTCCTATGGATGTTAGTCACCTTCTACTTGGTAGACCTTGGCTATTTGATCGAGATGTCACCCACCATGGTCAGGCAAACACTTATTCTTTCCTCTTTGGAAATCGCAGAATTGTTCTTCTCCCTGATCTGCCACTCGCTCCTCACTAACCCCTGCCAAAATTGAGATTACCGATGTTACTTCTTCCTCTAAGGTTGCTTTGCTTTGCTCACGATCTGAGTTTAAAGAAAATCTGCAACATACAGGAATTGCTTTTGCAATTGTTCCTTCCTCTGTTACACAAAATAAGACATGTAGCGAACCACCAGCCTTTGCCACTCTACTTTCTGAATTTCAAGATG
This sequence comes from Kernera saxatilis, assembly GCA_900406395.1. Classification (NCBI taxonomy): domain Eukaryota; kingdom Viridiplantae; phylum Streptophyta; class Magnoliopsida; order Brassicales; family Brassicaceae; genus Kernera; species Kernera saxatilis. The sequence goes on along the minus strand of OVAY01001889.1, from coordinate 13,278 downwards.
TATTTCCATCAGAACTTCCGCGTGATCTTCCTCCTCTACGTGATATTCAACATCACATTGACTTAGTTCCAGGTGCGATATTGCCTAACCGTCCTCATTATCGTATGAGCCCTGAAGAGCATGAAGAACTTCGTCGTCAAGTCGAAGAACTCTTACAACGAGGTTACATACGCGAAAGTTTGAGTCCATGTGCCGTTCCTGCTTTGCTTGTTCCAAAAAAAGATGGATCATGGCGAATGTGTGTTGATAGTCGTGCGATCAACAAGATAACAGTTCGATATCGGTTTCCGATTCCGCGTCTAGATGATTTACTTGATCAGATCGGCAAAGCTACGGTGTTTTTTAAACTCGATTTGAAAAGTGGATATCATCAAATCAGAATTCGACAAGGAGACGAGTGGAAGACATCTTTTAAAACACGTGAGGGTTTATTCGAATGGATGGTCATGCATTTCGGTTTGTCCAACGCACCTAGCACGTTTATGAGAGTCATGAATCAAGCTCTCCGACCATTTTTTGGAAAGTTTATGGTCGTCTATTTTGACGATATCTTGGTTTTCAGTGATTCCATGGATAAGCATATGCAACATCTTCGTGAGGTTCTCATTGTGTTACGCACAGAAAAATTGTTTGTCGCTCGGCATAAATGCGAATTTGGAACAGATAAGGTGTTATTTTTGGGTTATGTCGTATCTAAGGATGGCTTGTCAGTAGATGAGAGTAAGATTGAAGCCATCAAAAGTTGGCCTGAGCCTAAGACGATCACAGAAACACGGAGTTTTCATGGTTTAGCATCATTTTACCGGAGATTTGTTCCCAATTTCAGCACTATTATGTCTCCTATAACTGATTGTATGCGAGAAGGCAGATTTGAGTGGTCTACGGAAGCCTCACAAGATTTTGAACTCATCAAACTCAAACTCACAACGGCTCCTGTTTTGGTACTCCCTGATTTCTCTGTTACATTTGAACTCCATTGTGACGCTTCTAAACATGGAATTGGAGCTGTTCTCAGTCAAGTAAGTCGACCAGTCGCCTATTTTAGTGAGAAAATTGCTGGAGCACGTTGTCGCTATAGCACTTACGACATTGAGTTTTATGCAATTATCCAAGCCATCAAGCATTGGCGCCATTATCTAGTACATCGTGATTTCATTTTGTATACTGATCACGATGCACTTAAACATTTGGACAGCCAATCTAAAGTCTCTTCTCGTCATGCTACATGAATCACATTCTTACAGCAATTCACGTTTTCTATTCGGCATAAATCAGGAAAGTTAAATAGAGTTGCAGATGCTTTAAGCCGGCGACGTTGTTTAATTACTACTGTGAGTACAACGGTGATGGGATTTGCTTCTCTGGCAGATTTGTATGCCTCTGATCCGTAGTTCTCTAAGATCTTCCTCGATGTAACAAAGGGTATTACTAGTGATTTTACAACTCACGAGGGATTTTTATTCAAGGGAGTTCAACTTTGTATTCCAGATTGTAGTCTAAGACTCCAAATTATTCAGGAATTACATAATGAAGGCCATGTCGGACGAGATCATACGTTGCAATTAGTGACAACATCTTATTTCTGGCCTTCGCAACGCCGCGATGTTTCTCGTTTTGTGGAACGATGTCGAACCTGCCAGCAAGCCAAAGGCCAGACTTCAAACGCAGGTCTCTATCTTCCTCTTCCCATACCAACTCTACCATGGACAGACATTAGTATGGATTTCGTTTTGGGACTTCCACGCACTCAAAAGGGGAACGATTCAATCTTTGTTATTGTCAACCGCTTCTCAAAAATGGCACATTTTGTGGCATGCAAACGAACAACTGATGCGTTAACAGTGGCTCAGCTTTTCTTTCGAGAGATTTACCGTTTACACGGTCTACCAACATCAATTGTTTCTGATAGAGACACCCGCTTCCTCAATCACTTTTGGCGGTCGGTGTGGAAAATGTTGAATACAAACCTTGATATGAGCACTGCATACCATCCACAAACCGATGGACAAACTGAAGTCACTAACCGTTCTCTTGGAAATATGCTTCACAGTCTTGTGGGAGATAATATCAAATCATGGGATGTAAAACTTCCACAAGCAGAATTCGCTCATAATCATGCGACTAACCGAAGTTCAGGATTTAGTCCTTTTCAGATTGTCTATGGACTTATACCTTGCTGTCCCCTTGACCTTTCTACCTTACCAGATCGTACTCGAATGCATGGACGTGCTGTTGATTTTGTGGATGAACTACAAACGTTGCACCAACAAGCTCAACAGAATCTTGAAGCCTCTGCTATTCGCTACAAGAGAGATGCTGATAAACATCGCCGTGTAGTTGAATTCAATCCTGGCGACTTTGTTTGGGTGTTTTTAACTAAAGATCGGATGCCTCTACGCGAGTATAATAAGTTGAAGTCCAGAAAAAATTGGTCCTGTGGAGGTTCTTGAACGCATTAACACAAATGCATATCGCCTAAAATTTCCAGATCATATCCATACAACTGATGTTTTTAATGTGAAATATCTCTTTCCGTTCTTAGGCGATAATCCGACTCCAGATTCGCGGTCGAATCTTCTTCTACCGGAAGGGACCTGATGCAGCACATCCTTTCCTTTCTTCCTCAAAAGCTACGAGTTTTCCATTTCTCTACAATTGAAGAATTTTTAGTTCAATTTCCTTTTTCTTTACAAGCAATTTTCCTTTTTATCGAATGTCTTAGTATTATAAATAGCTTATCTTTGGATCTTAAGAAACGGAGACTTGAATTGATTTATTTAAGAGTTTTGTTTAAGAGAAGAGTATTCTCATTCTGTTTCTTTGTTCTTGGCATTCGATCTCTCGAATCAACAAGATCAAGAAGAGTTCTTCACCGGTATTTGTAAGAATCAACGGTCTGAGCTTTCTATCATCACCCTTTTCACAAACTTACGCTTCTGCCTCCGTCACTAAGCCACGCATGAAGCGTGGTAGACATGTTGGTTCCTAAGATAAGAGTCCTCGGAAAAGAAAAGGAGCATAAATTGACAATGGTCATACCGAGGAAGTAAAGATTTTGAAGGATCTCCAGAAGAGACATTATACATGACAAAGAAAAAAATTCAGGTACCTGAGAATAAAGAGATCTCAAATAGTTATGTCATGTCTGGAATAAAATGGAACCGGAAAGCAAATCGACGTCGATGATATTTTTGCATGCAATGTAGCAGTTGATGTAAATAAGCAAGAGGATCATGAACCTATTGCAAAGTGTACACAAAGTAATGATTGGCCAAAAGAGAAAGAAGCAATAGCTGTATAATTAAAATCTTTTATAGAGAGAAAAGTATTTGGACCAGTAGTCCGTACACCTAAAGGTGTAAAAACCAGTGGAATATAAATAAGTTATATGTGAAAAGGAATAAATGTGATGAAATTGTGAGATACAAAGCACCTGTAGTTGCACAAGAGATTCTCACAAAGACGTATTATTGATTATGAAGAAACATACTCTCATGTGGTGGATGCAAATACTTTCATATTCCTTATCAGTCTGGCAATAAGAAAATGACTTTATTGATACTTAATATGAACCACTAGACAATGACATTGAAATGAAAATCCCTGAAGGATATAATCCCTGAAGGACTAATGACATCATAATTATGTTACTGGAAACTCTTCTCGGTCAAATTAAAAGGAAATATATAGCATAGGGTATAATCATGTAAGCGTATAGTATACCCATGTGTATCAAATATTATCGATCAAATGAATCTTTAATTTGAATACTATTAAACTCCTGAGAGTTATCACAAGTTGTACGGAGAAAGTGGTTTGGGATAAAAGACAGTGAAAAGACAGAATTGTCTTCAGATATCCCAAATTGAACACATAGCGAATGAGGTGTTTTCTCAAAAGATCCTTGTAGGATTTAACATAAAAGTGCTCACATATATTTGGTCATGAAGTACCATACTGAAAAATGTTATTCGAGCAATTTAGTGATCTTACATGATTGAAATATGTGCTTTCATACGACGAGAAAGAAAGCCAAAAGAGTAACTCGTATGTACAAGATGAATGTTTAGAAAGTTGTATGTAAAGAAAATTTGGACCAGAAGCCCAAATAGACTAAGAAATTATCTTCTATGTAAAAAAGATGTTACGAACCAGAAGTTCAATGACCCCAAAGATTATATGATATCATATGAGTTAATTCACTAAAGATTTGCATATAATAATTCCCAAAAGATGGTTCGAATGAATTTTTTGAAGATGATACTTCTAGAAAGAAGAATATGATGATGTGCGTGGTTGTACTCTTTTTTCTTTATCATGGTTTTTATCCTATTGGGTTTTTCCAGATAAAGTTTTTTTAATGAGACAACAAAGAACACGCAAATGATAGACACCTAAGAAGGAATGTTATAATGATAAAGGTCTATCATTATTCTAAAGTCTTCATCATATATTAATGAGATCAAGAGAAACAAAGAGGATGATCAAGATTAATTATCATATGCAAGACTTAGAAGAATGGCGATGTACGTGTGCTACAAATTCGTTCAAGTGAAGATTTGGCATATCTATTTACAAAGGCGCTTCCAACTGCTATTTTCAAGAAGCTACTTCATCATAATAGATTGCGTCATCACAAAGATTTCAAGTCATGTAGTCATCAGGAGGAGTAAATGTGCGCTGCACTCTTTTTCCATTATCTATGGTTTTTCCCATTAGGTTTTCCTAGTAAGGTTTTTAATGAAGCAGCATCTTACGCGCTTTAGGAGATATTTTGTATAATGGTCACCAAGTAAAACCCTCTTGTTGTATCTCTATATAAATGACCTCTTATTCATTAAAATAATACATACCAATTTCTCTATCTTTTTCTCCATTCACAACAAATAAGCCCTTATTTATACAACTCTTAGTTGTTGAATTGAACACACAAATCCCATTATTTTATTTCCCAAACAATCTCAATATTTAATAATTTTTTTTCTATTTCATTACCATAAATAGTTCTTTCATATTTGGTCAACAACATCATATTTTGGGTACAAATAATTTGAATAAGTATTAACATAAACTATATTGGGATTGAACACGTATTATTTTACTTCCAAAACAAATCAATATTTTTTGTTGTTTTTTATTTGTTTTATTGTTATACCTTTCATATTTGTTAATGATATATAAATCTGGGTCAACAAAATTTGACTAAATCTTGGAACTGAACACGTATTGTTTTACTTCCAAAACAACATAATTTTTGTAATCTTGGGATTAAACACGTATTATATTTCAAAAATAATCTCAATATTTTTTGAAGTTTTTATTTATTTTATTGCTATAATTTGCCTTTCATATTTGTTAATGACATATAAATCTGTCAACATAATTTTACTAAATATGAACATTTTTTTATATTGTATCATATATTTATGTGTATGATTTGGTGCAAGTTTATGGAATGTATAGTATACATGGTCAAAAGCCGTTAAAAATAAAATAGTGTATATATGGTCAACTATTGTTTTTGTTTTTTTTTTTTATGGTTAATGAAACCCTGAAGACCTGAATTATAATCGATCTGATGAAATGAAATCAATATGTGGGGTATGGTATTGTTAACTTTGGTTAAGATCTATTCGATTTAAGTTTGAATTAATGCGTGAATCAGTTTTACTTAGCGGCGTCGTTTCAATAAATGATAGACAACACAATAGTTAATCGAGTCGAGCTAAAGCAAACAACAACGTTTTCGTTTGTAGGTAAAACCGTAAAACAGAGAGAGAATAGAGAAGATCGATTTCAATTTCTTCTTTTTTGCCGCGTCGTCCTCTCTCCGATCTAATTGAAAGAAGATGTCTTACTGTTAGAGAGCTTCATCGGAGACCTTCTTCGTCGCCTTTCGATGGCATGAGGTGGTCGATTTTGTCTCCATAGCCTTCAATCTTTTCTTCCTTATGCCGGTTCAGATCTAGGTCAAGCGGGCTTCAGAGGTGGCTCGAGGTGGTGGTTCGTTGCGGGCGTCTCGTGGAGGCTAGCGGTGGTGGAGGTGGTGTTTCTCGGGTAGTGGTGGCTCTCGGTGAACCCTCCTCTTTTTTTCTTCGTTTATGTTCGTTTCAGATCTAGGGCTGTCATAGGTTTGCAGAGGCTTGCCGCGGTGGCTCGTAAAGGGAGTTTCATGGTGGATTTCGTTCGGTGGTGGTGGTGTCTCTTGTGGTGACAGATTTAATTTGGCTTATATATACGAATGTGATAGTAGATTTAGTCAATTGTTTGTTATAATTGACGGTAGAGTTATAATTGACGGTAGAGTTATAAATTTGTTGTTGTGTATATCCAAACATTTGAGTGTAGATTTTTGTTTAGTGAATTATTGTTTTTCTTAAATGGTGGTAGACATGATTCTTAAAAGGTGGTAGATTTGTTTCAATACTTGACGAAGATTGACATATTGTAGCGTATTTATTTTGACATATTGTAGCGTATTTATTTTGACATATTGTAGCGTATTTATTTTGACATATTGTAGCAGACTTATTTTGGTGCGATGTTATTCAGTAGCAAATTTATGTTGAGTCTAATTTCAGAGTTTCTTGAATCGTGGCAGAGTGTGTTACAACTAATATTCATTGGTCTCAATAAGAGTTTCAAGTTCTGGTTACAACTAATATTACATGTGCTCCTCGTGTCTATTTTTTATTTGCATATTAAAACAAAATTTGTGATTGTATCTTCTTTCACAATTGTCAACTTTGGTTAAAAATATTTTGGATGAAATCATGAAATGAACTTGATCCAAATGACTTTAGCTTCAAGATTTTCCAAGAAATCCATCATTCTAAGAAGTTCAGTCGAGAAAAAAGTGGAAAAACTCGAGCCAATTCAGAAAAACCTGAGGATAGACCTTCTACATTTGTGACAATTTAATATGTTGCAGCAGACTTATATTGTTATGCAGCAGACTTACATTATTCGACCATCATTTCCCGCCACTTCAGAAATGGATCTAAGCTTCAAGATTCCTCGACTAATAAAAAACTTAGAAGAGAATGGTCGAAACAGTATAGAAAAAACTTGACCCAATTCAAAAATACCTGAAGAGGTTTTTCACGGTCCAAAAATAGGCTCCACCGAGGAACTGGACCCAAATGACCAGAGTTTCAAGTTTTCCCAAGAAATGCATCATTTTAAGAAGATCAATCGAGACAAAATTAGAAAAACTCGAGCCGATTCAGAAAAATCCGATGATAGAAACGGCAGTAGACTTGACCTATGTTATACAATAAAATGGTAGTAGACTTATTACTTCGACCATCACCTCAATCCACTTCAAAATTGGGGCAAAGCTTCAAGATCCCTCGACCAATCAAGCAGTTAGAAGAGAACGGTCGAAACAAAATAGAAAAACGCAAGCCAATTCAGAAATATTTGAGGAGGTTTTTCACAATCCAAATGAAGGCTCCGCCGAGGAACTGGACCCAAATGACCTGAGCTTCAAAATTTCTTAAGAAATTCAGATTCTAAGAAGATCGATTGAGACAAAAGTAGAAAAACTCGAGCCGATTCAGAAAAATCCGAGGATAGAAACGACAGTACACTTGACCTATGTTATACAATAAAATGATAGTAGACTTATTAAATCGTTATAGTAGACTTATTACTGTGACCATCACCTCAATCCACTTCAAAATTGGGTCAAAGTTTCAAGATTTTCCAAGAAACCTATCATTCTAAGAAGATCGATCGAGACAAAACTGGAAAAACTCGAGCCCACTTCTCATACATTTATGACAATTTGATATATCGCAGCAGACTTCTATTATTTATGCAGTAGACTTATCTGGATACGCTTGATCAGTTTCGTGGTATTCTTGCAATTCTGGAGATTCTGAAAGGACATAATCGGAAAAAACTCATTTTTAGAATTTTACAAGTCTGCCACCATTTATCTATCAGAAATCTACCATCTCAAATAAATCTACCATTCGGAGGTTTTTATAGTAAGACTCAAAAATATGGCTACATCTACTGCTGCAATATTTATCTACTGTAACTATGGGTTAAATCTACTGCGAGCATATTAATATGCTATAACTGAAAATAAAACTACCATCGCTACAAGGTTGGTCTAGTAATTTTTGAAGATTAGATTACTCTGCCTCCATTAACAAAAAAACTCTACGGGTATTTAATAAATCTACGGTTTGTTAAATAGATCTACCATACACTATTTATCTACCACTAATATATTTAAAAATACAGTAGATTTAATATATCAACAAAATAACTCTACAAGACAACTCTACGACCCCAACAACTCTACCATTGAAACCAATAACTCTACAGAATAAATCTACCATTCCTGATACATCTACCGTTCACACAATATCTACCGCCTCGTGAAACAACTCTACGAAATAACTCTACGGTTCACCAATCATATCTACCGTTCCCAAAATAATTATACCATTCTCATAAAATAACTCTACGAAATAACTCTACCATTCATCTCATCATATCTACCATTCCCAAACAACTTTGCTGCTAATTTTAAGTCTACCACCAAATCCGTGTATAGTAATGGCAGTTTCGTAATTACGTTTTTTTCTTCAAATGCCAAAAGGGTATAATCGGTACGATAGATTGTTTTAGTAATTTCAGAATAAATGTGTTAGAATTGTAATAAGACTACTTTCCAAGATTATTATAGTAACTCACCCTTTTAGATTTTATAGTTTGCTAGATACGCTTCCAAATCAAAGTTTTGAAAAAATCACAAAGAAAAAAATCAAAAAAAAAATCATCCGACTGCAAGATACGATCAAGTCAGACTTTAGGTTAAACAACATTTTTGCATAGAAACCAAAACTACAAGATGTTAAAAAAAAGAAAAGAAACCAAAACTATAACTTATATAAATATTGGCCAATAAGTGACAAGGATATAAAAACGCGGACGCCAATACAAATAAATTCGGTGCTGTGGTTTTTAAGATTAAAAAATCATAAGATGAAAATATGGTTGAGTAATTCCATAAAATACCACACTTTTAAGTTTGTGTTCCAAAAATATCACAACAAATTTATTTTTTCATAAATACCACTATTAGTTTGTTGTTTCCAAAAATACTACAAAACTAAAACTAATTTTAAGAGTTTAAAATTTAATTTTTTGGTTTGGGTTCACTAATTTAGATTTAGGGTATAGTTTTGAGGGGTTAAGATTTAGTTTTGAAGGGTTAGGGTTTAGTTTTGAGGGTTTAAGGTTTAGTTTTGAGGGTTTAAAGTTAAGTTTAAGTTTTGTGGTATTTTTGAAAATTAAAACTAATGGTGGTATTTTTGAAAAAATAAATTTGTTGTGGTATTTTTGGAACACAAACTTAAAAATGTGGTATTTTTGAGAATTGTCCAATATGTTTTTCATTTTATGGCATTTTTAATACAAAAGAAACCACATGCTTCTCATAATTAGAGGCAAACATAAAGAAATTAACAGATCATGCATCAGTTCTAATTAATAATAACACAAATATTTTTGAGGTTTTGAAGGAAATGGAGAGCGACATTCTTCTGTCACAACTCACGTACCCCGATGATACTAAGTCCACAGTGCATTCATGCGGTCTATATGTATCTACAACCTACATCATGTTCATGCCAAATTATATTTTCAAAAACTCAATGTTATTGGATCATTTATCATACTTGTCTATCTTTCTCTAATGTCCGACTAATTCCAGGAATGATGCATCCAGATGTTGTTCGTTTCTATTTTTGGTTATACATCTGGATAGAGCATCCGAATGCATATGTGTTCGTTTTTATAAATTTGCATCTTCATCCAGATGCATTTAATACCAAATGACCAAAATAGACATACTTTTAATTTTAATAATATATTTTATGATCTAAATTATATTTACAACTAAATAATTTTCAAATTGTTTTTTTTTTAACATTTATAAATTTCTATTCTTTTGAAAAAGTTAAATTTAATAAATTATTTTTTATAAAGTTTAAAAACACACTTTTTATATAGAAAATAAAATACTAAAAATTTTTTTTTAAAAATTAATGATATATTTTATAATCTATATTATATTTACAAGTAAATAATATTCAAATTATTATTTTTAACATTTATAAATTTTAATTTTCATGAAAATTTTAAATTTAATAAATTTTAATCTTTTATAAAATTTAATAACATGTAAAAGAATATGATTTTGCGATTTTTGCAGAAAAATGCGATTTTGTGGTTTTGGCGGAATAATGCGATTTTACGATTTTGGCTTAAAAATGCAATTTTACAGTTTTAGCGGAAAAATATGATTTCGTGGTTTTAGTGGAAAAATGCATTTTTGCGGGTTTGGCTGGAAAATATGATTTCATGGTGGAAAAATGTGATTTTACAGTGTTGGAGGGAAAATATGATGTCACGGTTATGGCGGAAAAATGCGATTTTGCGGTTTTGGCAGGAAAATACGATTTTGCGGTTTTGGTAAGAAAATGCGATTTTGCGGTTTTGGCGGAAAAATGATTTCGCGGTTTTGGCGAGAAAAATACGATTACACGGTTTTGTCAAAAAAATACGATTTCACGGGTTTGGCAAAAAATGCAATTTTGCGGTTTTGGCGGAAAAATATGATTTCACAGTTTTGTCAAAAAATGCAGTTTTGCGAATTTGGCAAAAATACATGATTTTACTGTTTTTGGGATAATGCGATTTTATGATTTTTTGTGAATAAATTATAAAATATTATTTTGTTTATATAAAGATATTTTTATCTTTTTAAAATTTTATATTCACTAGATGCATGGCTTACCTAGATATCTTCAATATTTTTGGCTAAGTTTTAGAAAGTCATTTAGATGATGCATCTAGATGCTTTGTTTAACTGCACTAAACGAACATCATTTTGCAGCTTCATCTGAATGAACAAACGAACATGACCTTACTCGATTCCAGAAACTTTGTGGTCAGAGAGGTCGGACCAAGTGGAATTCCGGATCGTGTTCAGTGTCAATACTGAGCAAAAGGGTCAAAAGTAATTCCCCTATGATCAATTCGACCTCCACCTGATAACTTGTGTTCTTAATATAAACTACCTTGGAAGGATCTGAGATTAAAAGAGGCAACAAGGAATCAGAACAAAGGTTTTCAATGTGTGAATGATCAGACCAAATCAAAGTAGGACATTGTTTCTGTTAAGATCCAAACCTGCAATTCCCTTCTTTATTATGGTAAACTCGATTACAAAAGAATCCTTAAAAGATAAATTAAAACTCCAAGCTAAGACTCATATCGTCTTGCTCTCACAAACTCATAACGTCTATATAACTTAGAAAAGAGGCATAAACTCTGCCCGAAAGAATACGTCCTATTTATACTTGACCTAATTAAGTGAAGCCACCTCAGCATCTCTATTTGCCAGCTCATCCTCTGCTCTGTTAACAGCTCTTCTTCTCCTTGTATAAGCTCGTAAGGGCTTATCAATACCCCCATGGCAAAGACGAAGCTTGTCCTCAAGCTTTGAATCGGGAAATTGCTGCAGTAAATCACGCATCTGAACCCAAGTAGTTTCGTGCGCAGGGAGGCCCTCTCAACTAACCAATGCCTCTAAGCGACCTTCTGCATCATATCTAGAGTCCAACAGATTCTCAGGTTCCACAATAAACTCATCAACATCAGATAAAACCGAAGGCAAGGGATTCACAACATGTCCAGTTCCCAAAACAGGCTTTAATTGAGAAACGTGGAACACGGGGTGTATACGAGACTCGGGAGGCAGTCTCAAACGATAAGCAGCAGTACCAATCCGTGCCAATACTTCAAAAGGCCCATAATACCTCGCAGACAGCTTGGGACAGATTCTCTTAGTTACTGAATTCTGTCTGTAAGGTCGGAGTTTAAGAAAAACAGAAGATCCCACATCAAATGCTAAATCCCTGCGTTTCTTATCAGCATTGTTCTTCATTTTGTCTTGCGCTCGCAACAATTGTTCTTTAAGCTGCAATAACATCTGGTCTCTCTCCTGTAACATCTTCTCCAACTCAAAGTTACTTGTAGATCCCTGCTCATATCTAATCAAAGTAGGAGGATCTTACCCGTACAGGATCTTGAAAGGGGTACACTGGATGGCTGTATGAAAGCTGGTATTGTACCACAACTCAGCCCAAGACAAGAATTTAGAGTATTGTCGAGGATTAGACGAAGTAAAGCACCTCAGGTAAGTCTCCAAGCATCGGTTTAACACCTCAGTTTGACCATCGGTTTGGGGATGGTAGGATGTACTATACTTCAATGTAGTTCCTGAAAGTCGAAAACATTCACGCCAAAAACGACTGAGGAAAACCTTGTCCCTGTCTGAGACGATAGACTGAGGAAACCCATGTAGCCTGATCACCTCCTTGATAAACAGATGAGCAACATCAGGGGCAGTGAAAGGATGCTTTAATCCCACAAAATGAGCAAATTTACTCAATCGGTCCACAACCACTAAGATAACATTCACTCCTTGAGATGTTGGAAGTCCTTCAATGAAATCCATAGAGACATTGTCCCAAACCTTAGTAGGAATAGGTAAAGGTTGGAGTAGACCTGCAGGGCACAATGTCGAATACTTGTGTGTCTGACAGATTAAACACTCTGAGACGAACTTTTGAACATCGTGCTTCATCTTCCTCCAATGAAAAAAAGCTTGTATACGTCTCACTGTCTTAAGAATACCAGAATGACCTCTCACTGTCTTAAGAATACTCGGACTTTGTTGACTACTTAATCTAAAGTGTGTAGCAAGAGGAGTGCTAGCAACTTTAGACTTGTCCATGTGAAACCTCTTAAGTACCTTCTCAATGTACTTCTCCTGAGACAAGTGAATAAACCTCTCACCTCTATCTCTGTCAATTCTCATATCAAGAATCTGCTTCGCTGGACCCAAATCTTTCATGGCAAAGGACTTGCTAAGCTGCTTCTTCAACTTTTGAATTCTGCTCAAGTTCCTGCCCACAATCAACATATCGTCAACGTACAACAACAAGATGATAAAATCATCATCACCAAACACCTGCACAAACACACAATGATCAGAAGTAGTCTCCTTATAACCATGCCCCCCCATAACTGACTTAAACTTCATGTACCACTGCCTCGGTGCTTGTTTCAATACATAAAGACTTTTCTTCAAGCGACAAACTAAATCCTTTTTGCCCTTCTCAACAAAGCCTTCCGATTTACCATGTAAATCTCTTCCTCCAAATCACCATGAAGGAAAGCCGTCTTTAC
>OVAY01001888.1:0-23445 GCA_900406395.1 Kernera saxatilis | reverse complement strand
TATGTTAAATAATGACTTGGACCAATAGAATTCATCAACGATGAGATGGACCAATCGAATCGGGTTTTTTAAATCCTATGTGGACAGCCTTAAGATCTAATAGCTTCAATTTTTATATAGTATATGTTTCCAATTAACTATTAGTTTTAGTTATCCATATATTCTACTTTACTTTTCCCAAATTGCATGATTTTTTTTTTAAATGTAAACTTTGTCAGAATAGAATAATTAACTATATATTTTTGTAAGTTACCATTTTTTATATTAATTTTCCTTTTTCATTTTTGACCGAATATTATCGTAGCAAATTTATGTTAAATAATGACTTGGACCAATAGAATTCATTAACGATGAGATGTACCAATCGAATCGAGTTTTTTAAATCATATGTGGACAGCCTTAGGATCTAATAGCTTCAACTTTTATATAGTATAGATTAACCTCAACTGGTTCCAATTTTGGAAAAAATAGTATTAACATCAAAACTTCAACTTAGTTTTTCTCATTAGGTTTCAATTTTGGGAAGTAAAGAAAAAACTATTAACATGAAAACATCAACTTAGTTCTCCACATTTCTCCGATAACTTTCCCGGGCTGTGGATTGTCCGGTCCTCTATCGCGTTGCCCGGACGTGAAGTACAAATAGCCATTCCAGAATCCGGCCATCGCTGTTTTGACACGGTATGGTAACCGTCCGATCACGGACCATGTCTGCAAATGCAAATATTATAAATCCAAGGTTAAAGAAACAGAGCTATTATAGAGATGATAATACTAACCAAAGTATCTAACTGAAGCCGGAAAATCTCTCCAACAAGAACAAGCCTTTTGGTCACTGGATGCCAATCCGTGGTTCCACCGACGATAACAATCGAGTTATTGACGATGATCCATGCGGATTCTATGAGGGAATTGTTCTTCGGCATTGGTGGCAACATTTTCCACTTCGTCTCCTCGTCCATCATGTACACCTCCCCATTGAAAATCTGTAATGCGACCAAACATTAGGAATTAATCAAGGGAACTACGAACTACGGAGTGAAAAGGAGTGAGGGTAAACCTCGCGTCTACGTGAGCACTTGAAGATGGGTGAGTTAGGTTTGGCCATGAAGTCACCTTCTTGACCGCCGATCACAAGTAGCTTGTCGTTAGCAACTACACAAGCCCTACAAACCGTTAAACCGTGATGTCAGCAACCAGAGGATTCAAAACAAAAAGACAAAAAAACAGGCAGTGATTGAAGAAAATATAAAACCTGTGTGGTCCACCTCGAGGGATTGGGACCTCTTCCCGCCATTCGTCGAGGGCTTTTCCTTCTTTTACAGCTATACTCCAATGGTCATGAGCAACCGCATTGCGATTCTCTTTGCTTCCGCCCATCACATGAAGCCTCCCTCTCCATATCTGAGTCGCAGGAGCATACCTGAATCCAAAAAAAAAGAGCTCGATAATGGCAGTTGATTATTATATATGGTAACACAATACTACTTGATCTACCAAAGAGTTTTCATAGGCTCTGTTTGGTAATCCGCGGAATATGGTGGAATCACTCCATGATTCTGCATGATGAATGACATTTTTTTAGAATGCCTGATAATTTTTTTGCTCCCTAATTACTCCCTCCACAATTCCATTCAGCAATTCCGCAGTTTTACCAAGCTGGAGCGATAACTTTCAAGTACATGTCAAGCAACTAAAGACCTTACCTTGGAGCTGGTAGTGAAGGAAACTCGAGCCACGTCTTTGTGGCTGAGTCTAAGACAAATGAACGAGAAGTGGGTCCTCTACATTGAGGACCATACTGCCCTGAAACCACATACACATATCTCCCATCCGTCACGATCCCGAGGTGCGAATTGGCCATCTCTTTAGGAGTGTCGAATCTCTCGCACCATTTATTGTCTGTGAAATTGAACACATCCACATGAGAATGAACCTGAGGGTAATCGATGGCACAAGCAAAGTGATCAATCTTATTATTATAACACATTTTCTAAGAGTTTTATGAATTGAGTTTTAATTATAAACGAGTTCTTACGTAGTCGAGACTGCCGTAGCCGGAGAAGACGTACAAAAGGTTTTTGATTTGTACAGACTATCCGTCAAGTCGAGGAACTGGAGCTGACGGCAATTGCTCCCATTGTAATTCCGGCGCCGGAAAATCAGCAAATGTTGCTGATAAGAACCGGATACGATCAGCTTTTGTATCATTCGATTGTTTGCTTCTCTGCAAGTGAGGAAACGGTGAAAATGTAGGAGATAAATTCTTTATTTTCTACAATTTTTTTCCCTGGAAAAGCAAAAGTAAACACAATAGATTGAAACGTACCTTTTGAACAATCCGGGAATCGATGTTCGCGATTTGAATCTCCGGTCGGTTTTCCGGTACCCAGATGGAAGAAACGCTGGAGAATGAAAATTGAGAAGAAGACAGACAAAGAAAAGCTGCGAAGAATCCAATCCCGAGAACACTGGTGAAATACGATACGAGAATCAATCTCCTCGAAGATTGGTGGTGGTTGTGATGGAGATTATGATGATCGGGTTTATTCGCCATTCGTGAAAGAGACATCTCAGTTCCATTTATAAAGAAATTATAAGTCTAAAGCAACACAAAGGAGACAAGAGAGGAAGAGCTTCGGGTTTTTCGATTTTTCCACGACGGTAGAGAATCTCGGATTACCGGAAAAATATGTGCGCCGGTGGTTTTCCAGAACCAGAAATCATCACTCCGCTCATTGTTTCCAATTTCTTTTTTTTTTTAATTGGAAGCCTCTTAGTGAACTCTAAGAAGGTTTGTTCGATTGTATGGACCGAAGTAAAATTAAGCCCGAAATAGAAGCCCGTTTAAGAGGTAGTCACGTGTTGACTCGAGTAGTCGTGTCGGCGATACTTTCTTTCACTCTCCAGTAACGACGATATCAAGCTCCGGGAAATGGGAGTGTAGAAGAGGGCTTCACTGAGTCTCTTCTGCTGAAATCACGGTATGACTCTATCTTCTCTTTGTCCTCATCAATTTTTCAGGGTCAGTCGTCGATCTTAGTTGTGTTCATCGTAATTTCTCGTGTTGATTTTGGGTAGATCTGAATGATTGAAATCGGAGTAATCTAGATTTTTTCTTTCTTCTTCCGTTTCGTTAAATTGATTGATTAAAATGTGGATTTTTTTTCAGGATGAATCGCTACATGTTCTGAATCTGAAATTTCTTTGTGCAGATCCAATCACAGATGCAACGATGGAGATTCAAGCTATAGTGTTACCTTAACTTGAGCTCTTCTCTCTCTCTCACTCACTATCGCCGTCGAAGAGCTGCTAAGATGGGATCTGTGTCTCTGAAGATCGGTGATGGAACCGCCAGATTCCGGCGATCAACCATTTGCTCCTCCGCCGTCAACCTCCTCATGCTCTTCTCCGTCGTCACCACCAACCTCTTCGCCTTATACGCCTTCTCTTCCCATTCCCAAGCCAACTCGCCACTCCACCATTCGAACAATATCTCACTCGTTTCTCACCATCTCTCTCTCATCCTCCGAGAGATCGATTCATCCCAACGCAAGCTCGCTCTGATGGAGAAACAGATCCTTGGCTACGAATCCATCGATCTCTCCCGACCAAACATCGTCCCTGAGCTCAAACAATTCCTCCAGCGTCATCAGCTTCCACTGGGCAAAGATTCGCGTACCGGGATCACTGAGATGGTATCATCCGTTGGACATTCCTGTGAAAAATCGGCGGATTTGCTATCTCAGTATATGTCATACAAAGTGTTCGACAGATGTCCTGATGATTGGAGCCTTGGCCAAAAGCTGATTCTCCGTGCCTGCGAGCCGTTGCCGCGAAGACGATGCTTGGCTAAAACGGTGCTTAAGCAAGATCTGAGTCGGTCTCCTGATTCACTATGGAGATCTGTTAGTAACAAGAGTGTTAACTGGAGTGGCCTTGGTTGCAAGAGTTTCGATTGCTTGAAAGGTAAGAAAGTTAGCCGGGAATGCGTTGGTTGCTTCGATTTAGGTAGCGAGAAAGATAAGTTTGTGAAGATTAAGGGGAAGAACGATTTCTTGATTGATGATGTGTTGAGTTTAGTGAGTGGGAAAATCCGAATCGGGTTTGATATTAGTGGTGGATCAGGGACTTTCGCAGCGAGAATGGCTGAGAAGAACGTGACTATAATCACTAACACGTTGAACAATGGTGCTCCGTTTAGTGAATTCATAGCCGCGAGAGGACTTTTTCCGCTGTTCTTGAGTTTGGACCATAGATTCCCTTTCCATGACAATGTGTTTGATCTTATCCATGCTTCTAGCGGATTAGATGTTGAGGGTAAACCCGAGAAGCTAGAGTTCTTGATGTTCGATCTTGATCGGGTTTTGAAACCTGGTGGATTGTTCTGGTTGGATAACTTCTACTGCGCTAACGATGAAAAGAAGAAAGATCTTACTCGTCTGATAGAGAGGTTTGGGTATAAGAAGCTAAAATGGGTTATTGGGGAGAAGGCGGATGCACAAGTGTATCTCTCTGCTGTTCTGCAAAAGCCAGCGAGAGTTTGATCATAAAGCAAAAGGAAGATCATAATACTCTTATTATAGTTACATTGATCATAGGTTATAAAATTGGAGTCCGGTAGGTGATATTTATTTTGGAGGAGAATAAGCAATGTCGATTATTTATATGCCGGGGCCATTGGGGAGAAAATCATTTGTAAGAGTTTCAGTATAATGCGTTGTAATTTTGCCGATTATAATTACATTTATGCAACTATATACGCATAAATTATAGCATACAAATTACAACAAAAATAAAAGCATATAATGTTGCACTTGGTATTATGTATTTGTTGGTATGCTGTTATCATTCTCCCTTCTAGTTACCAAGAAGTACAAACTTTTTCTGTGGCATCAATGAAATTGAGTACTATTCCTTTATTAAAGATAATGATACAAAAACTATAAAGGGTAAAAGGGAAGCCTGCCAGGGAATTTGAGTACAAAGTTATTCTTTATTGAGCGGAAAGATGAACCTGACCGGTATGGGAGACGAAACAAAACAAATGATATAATCTCAAAAGCATGTGTGATTTATGAGGCAACAAGAAGTTTTCGTTATTATCCCCATAAAACTCTAGTGATAATCAAGAAGAAAGATGATGTCTTTTCCACCTTCCGGCGAGAACTGGTCCCATCAAAGATTTTTATGACACATAAAAATGGAGATACGTTATTACCCAGAGAAAGGCTCTTCTCTTTTTTAACATCCATTGTTGAAAACACAACTGTGTGGCCCACTGCAAAAGCTTTTTAACCGGTGCTTCCTTCAGTTAACCACGTCCAGAACCAGCTTGCGGGACTTGAGAACCGACCATTTCAGTCGCCTGTAATACGCTGCTTGGAGCAGAGCGAGAGACAGTAGGAATATCCATTTGAAACCCATCTGCAATTAGTGAATCCAACATGAACCGAGATTTCGCCATGTATAAAATGTGAAAACAAAAGAGTTCATTTCCGGTGTGAGCAGGATCTTTTTATCGGTCTAGAAGCTGTGTTTAAGAGTCTTTAAAAAAGAATCAAACCGTATTAGCAGTATATCTAGATGTTAATCTATTAGTAGCAGACCAAGAACAACAATTCGTTCTTTGAGTCGCCTAGTTCGGTCATAAACTAAATCGAGTAACTTCGACTGAAACTTTGCCACCGTAACCAAAATTCAATATGCACAGGATAAAAGAGGAAGATAAACCTACCAATTTCCTCTCTTCCATTTCTGGTTCAGCTGCCCAAGACAAGAATGATACAACATCTTTACCCATCTGCGCCGGAATTGAAAAAGTAAAGTTAATACCATGACACTGAGCAAGGCTGTCCATTAAGCCCAAAGATTCGTGTTTCTAATAATTTAAACGCAGGAAACCTAACCTGTGCCTCTGTGGCGGGGACACCATCTTCATACTCAACAGCTTCATCATTGAGCATTTTCGGCATAGCAATTGCTCCCCCAGGGAAATAAGGATTGTAGTGTAATCCCTCTCTTATCTGTAAAATTGTCATGGGTTTTCTTTCACAACTAGCAATTTGAATTCGACGAAGTCCAATACAGAAAATGAGATAGAAATTACCGAAATGCCAGCAGGAGGATCACGGTAACCCGTCAGAAGAGCAAAGACGTAATTTTGACCGTTGTGACGTGCCTGGCAGGCAGATATTGAAACCATTTACATCACTGAACACAAATTTGCTACAGATATTCACTTTTAAGTAAAAGAGCAGCAGACCTTAGTGATAAGACTTAGATCAGGAGGATACGCTCCACCATTAGCAAACCTTGCAGCTGATTCATTGGCATATGGTTGAGGCAACCGGTCACTGAGTTTACCAGGACGGGTGAACATCTCACCCTCATCATTAGGTCCATCAACTACCTCGATT
Organism: Kernera saxatilis; assembly: GCA_900406395.1. Taxonomy (NCBI): domain Eukaryota; kingdom Viridiplantae; phylum Streptophyta; class Magnoliopsida; order Brassicales; family Brassicaceae; genus Kernera; species Kernera saxatilis. The sequence goes on along the minus strand of OVAY01001888.1, from coordinate 17,026 downwards.
TCAGCTGCCATTGCCTTTGCCTCTTCCTCTGTGTAGGCGACACCCACCAAATCTCGGTATGAGATCAGAGACATCGAATGACAGGATGCACAGACTTGCTGATAAACTTGATGCCCACGACGGATCCTGCTCATACAACATCAAACCTTCATCAGTTAACACACTGCAAGTCTTTTAGCTCAAGTTTCACAGTAGAACTATACAAGGTAACAGGATAAGCACTTTAACTTATATAAGCAAAAAAATCTACGACACCGAAGGATGCTAACACCAGACGAGAAGAGAAGAGAGTGGTGTAATATGTAGATAAACACTCACGAAGCATGGTCATATGAGCTGAGAATGCCATCATGAGGCCAAGGGTAGTCTGGACACTCCAATCCGTGTTCAGCCTCATCAGCAGATGCTACTGTAGAAAAACTCAACAGTCCTGTAACACCAGCACCCAAGAGGGCAAGAGCTCTTACACCAGAAGACCCAGCGTCCTCATGAGCTTTCTTAGAAGAAAACCACGATAGGACCGGAGTTGCCTGCAGGAATAAGACAAAACCAATGCTGAGAGAAAAGTTCACGACAAACCAAATCAGTTATATGCTGACAAAAGATTGCTGCGAATCAGCATTCTACTTAGTTTACACATTGAAGCAGAAGCTAAACACAAATCAAAAGACCATGTCATGTCAAATCATTGACTCCTGTCATGTTCCAGAAAATGACAAACTTCACTAAGAATTCAAGAGCTGATTCTCTAACTCTAACTAGCCAATGCGAATCAAAAACACCAAGCCTTACACATCGAACCCAAAGATGTAACAAAGAAATCCCGAGTATTATCTCTTAAAACAGGTCGCAAGCTGAAATCGTACTTACACAAATCAAAATAGAATTTAAAAAATAAACGAAAACTGAGAGCGAAAAAATCTCACAACTGATTGGGAGTGAAGCTTCCTCCTAAGAATTTGCTGGATAACTCCTCCTCCAACCATTTGATTAACGCTTGTACCAATCAATTCGCTGAAGAACAAAGAAACTGAATCAAAACAGAATAAAAAAGCAGTGATAATGCGATTGCACTGCAAATAATACGAACAAACAAAAGCGAACAAGCCCTAGAAATCCGAGTCTACATACAGATCCAACGAATATATATAAAGCTATCAATCAAATGTCAAAGCAGACATCGAAGGATTCGAATACGAAATATACCGACAGAGAAAATCTCACCGGAAAATGAAGCAGGGAGATCGGCGACGGAGACGATCGAGGGAGAACAGTTAGGAACTGAGAAGAGGGACGAAGAAGTAAAAGAGAAAGGAGAGAAAATGGGAGTTCCACGATGACACAGCGGCTGCTAGACACACGACAGTTTTTACACTTTTGGGCCTATGGCCTAACGTGAAACTGTAGGAGCCCAATATCTCAGAAGTTATCGAAACACATTTCGGATTTTTGGTATTATAGTATCTTTGGATTGAAAATTATATCGGGATATAATAAATGTATACTACTTATTGAATAGTAGGTTACTAACTTATAAAAGTAAATGGGATTTTTTTAAAAAAATTGTGAAGGAAAACAACATAAACGTTTTTCGTTATTACATTTAAATTTTAAGCTTTTTTTGTGATGTTTGAATACAAAGGAATTTTCCATTTTTCAAAATATCTTTCCCTATTTTATTTTGTTAATTTTCAATCTCAAATTCATTCAGCTATTTTATTATATAGGAATTTTTCATTTTTTCGTACATATGGGTATTGTTTTTTGTTCAATATAAGGCACTATTTTATTTAACATTAGTCTTTTACTACTGTTAATCTGAAAATATCGGGCCCGAAAATATCGTTGTCATTAACATTTCCTATTCGTTTACTCACACATGTAGGCATGCATATACAAGAATGGATATATATACAAAAGCATATACTATGTATGTATGTAATTTTCAGATGTGCGATGAGTCATGACATAACAGCTTTTCCAACTGAGAAATGGAGGACACATAATGCAATTTGATTGGTCGGAGATTACGAGGACCAATAAGAGTCCTCAAATAATGTACGGCATATCTTGTTTTAAATAGGACCCACGCATTAATATAATATACAAATCTCAGATAAAAAGAAAAGAAAAATGGGGAATATACCAAAATTATTGGAGGCCTTGGATAACTATACCATTAAATTTATCGTATGGACCTATGTGTATGCATCTATGTGGGTAAAGATATGTTCACATTGGTTCTATTCAACCAACGCGTGTCTCTGCGTTTATAGGGTGGCTCGTCAAATTTAAATACTATTATGTGTTGGACCATATAGTTTGCCAAGAAAAATTTAAATATAAAAGTTAAGTGAGCCGAATTTAATTATACTCTAATGGTTATCTAATAGTACTGGCCATTGTTTTATAATCGTATCTAACCGTAATTTTTGTTTGGCATATGCAACGTAAAAGATACAATGCCTTTGTTTTTTTAAATGTGAAACTTTAATTCAATCTTTACAACATGTCAATGTAATACAAAACGATTTTTCAGTTCACTTGTATTCTACATTTTTGTTATATGTTATTCGTAGTAGTTTTATATAACATTAGATTAGGACCCGTATAATATGTGAATTTTTAAAAATATTTTTATTCACATATAATTAAAAAAAAATTAAGTATTTGTTGCAATATATTTATATAATTGATTAATATTTGAATAATATGCGAATTTTACTAATAATTATATTTATATAAAATTAAGAAAATAAGTAAATACCCGTTGCTGGTAACCGGTTGAAGTTGATCTATTTGCGAAAAACGCATACTAATACGACGATAAACACGATTTTGATCTAATTGATTGAGAGTTAAATATGCGAATTTTACTAATAATTATATTTATATATAATTAAGAAAATAAATAAATACATGTTGCTGATAACCGGTTGAACTTGATCCATTTGCGAAAAACGCATACTAAATACGACGATAAACACGATTTTGACTTTATCTTTGATTTTTTTCCACTACTTTGCTATTATTTCTTTTTTTATTTTTATATTTTACCAATTAAATTGATACTATTTTACTTATTTTATTCTCTAATTATGTTAATACTATACTTTAGTCTATTTTACATTTTTTTTAAGTTTTACTATTTTATTGTATTGACACATATCATAATTTAAATTAACAGTGACACGTGTCGTGATCTGGTGATTTATAATTTTACTTAAGTGTCATGCTCTCGTCATGCGCGTTCAGCTTTATATAATAAGATTTACAATGGATGTGGTTATATAAACCTTGAACAAAATTGTGTTGTCAAGGTTTTAGCTAGATAATAAAAAAAAAAGGTTTTAGCTAGATTAAGTTAATGTAAAAATCTCACATTTTCAAAAACCACAAGCACTTGTCTTGTACATTATATATATATATATATATATATATATAATATGTGTGTATGTGTGTGGCGTTACTCATCGTACGATATGTATGATTGATTAACTAGTAAATGATTGATTACTCACATTTTTTTCCTGTTTTTTAAAGATTTATATGGAATTTTTTTACATAAAAAAAAAAAAATTACTCATCGTACGATATGTATGATTGATTAACTATTAAATGATTGATTACTCACATTTCTTTTTTAAGATTTTTTTTTCCTGTTTTTTAAAGATTTATATGGAATTTTTTTACACCAAAAAAAAACTAGTAGATCGTAGTTCAATGGAACTTTTTACAATAATATGTCTGAAACCTGGGAGTTGTTCTGAATCGTTATCAAAATGTAAATAATAATATAAAAAAATTCTCTTTACTCTTATCTAAAATTTGGAAGAAAAACAAAATAAACATAATTAAAAGAAAAAAAAACAAAACAAAACAAAAGAGACATAAATATGGTGCAAAAGATGACATAGGAGATGCACAGAGACCATCCAATGATTTAACTGTATCTTACGCTAACCCTAAAGCCACGTGGCGAATTACCATTCCTCCTCATTTACCCCGAATGATAATCTTTTCGGCTCACCGGAGAGAGAGACACACAGAAAGACTATAGAGAGAAAGAGTGAGAGTGTTTGAGAAGAGAGAGAGAAAGATAATGGATCGGTTGGGAACGCTAAGTTACGCCGGTAAACCGCAGGATAAGGTTTCCATTGACGCTCTCATGCTCCGGTACCGTCCGATTGCTCCAAAACCGACGAGTGGTCAGCCATGCGCTGCAGGAGATAACAACAACAGCTCATACGGTATGAGCAAACGAACCAAACGAAAGTACGTTAGGGTTTCGAAGAATAATAAAAGCACGTGTCGAGGAAAGAACAGATCTGACGTATCTGATGATCGGGGACAAACTGGAGCCGTGACGCTGCAACTCCTGCCGGAAAAATCCGATCTTTCTGGTGATTACACGCCGTTGGACCAGGATAGTCTCGATCCGACGGTGGAAACGATAATCGGAGAGAAAACACGGGAAACCAACACGTGTGGCACGTTTAACGGCGGCGTCACGGCGGAGGTGGAGACGTGGGTGACGGTGGAGTCCGTCACAAGTGTCTGTGACGGTAGTTCGAGTTCCCATGCGGTGGGGTGCACGGACGTTGAGATGGTGGACAATCTGAATAAGGACACGTGTCCAGCTTTCGTATCGGACGGTTACAACCGTGTGCTGTGGGTTAACGAGGCATACCGGAGGAATGTTTCCGGTGAGGAGTCGTCGTCGTCGCCGGATGTTGTGGTGTGGTTGGTGGTGGATGAGTCGACGACGGCGATGTATTGTAACTACCGAGCTTTCACGTGTAGGGTGAGGATGCAGTACACGTGGCAGGAAACAAAGTACACCAAAACGGTGCCGTGTGATGTGTGGAAAATGGAGTTTGGTGGCTTTGCATGGAGGCTAGACACAACAGCTGCTCTGACTCTCTGGCTTTGATGGTGATTGCTGCCTGAAACAAGAGGGTAAGAATTCTAAAATTAAGCTGTGTGATTCAAGAGTGTGACTATTCACAAACTTTTAATCACTTTAGTAACTTTGTTTAGGGTTATAAGATTATATATAAGAAGGTTGAAGAAAGAAACAAGTGATGATAATGTTGAGAAGTTGTGGAGAAGCTAGGAAAGCTTAAATATATAGAACATGCCGTAATAATGTCAAATATTTGTTTGGCAAATACTAAATAAAAGATACCATTGAATGGTTTCGTACTAATCTTGGCTTCTATCTTTTTTTTTTTTTTTCTAATCTATAGATCTACTAAACATATATATTTTAAAATATCACCAGTAATTTCACAGATTCTCTATCGTTTCGAATGGTGAACGAATCGCACCATGCAGTGCGGTTCCAATAGTAACAAAAATCTATACATATATGTATGTATTTATATATTTTTTTTACTATTAGAACCGCATCACACTTCTTCCGCAGTTGTTCTGCTGGTCACCATATTTCGAAAAATAGTTGAATCTGCCATTAAAACATTCATATCACATGATATAAAGCATATCATAAATAAAGCATATCATAAATAAAGCATATATAACATAAACAAATTTGATCTTAAGCTAAAGCACATGTTATAAAAATGTATATATATACACGAATGCATATTGGTTAAGAGAAAAAAACACATGAACTATATGGGACCCTAACGAGTGTCACACTTGGTATTAAATTTCTTCACAATAAGGTTTTCCATTCCCCACATTACATACACAATCACTTACAAAACACTTGTATATACATATATAAATTTATATATATAAGGCTATAACATTTAAGATTTAATAGTACTACATGTTCTATATATATTTCATGTCGTTATATAACGTGCACTTGTCTCTTCGCTATTGGAAGACATATACATATTTACCTATTTTTTATGATAACTATATATTCACGACTTTGCTTTTTAACCTTTTTATATATGTTTCTTAATGACTTGTAATTAGCATAATCTGAATCAACCTTCTTGCAGCTCCTTAGTATGCGCATCCATACATGATACATTCATCATTTGTGTATCCAACAAATGTGGCTATTTGAATATCTTATATATTATATAAACAAAATACTAGCATGTGCTTTTTAAAAAAAAAATGTCTCTCTAGCTAGATTGAAAGTCTACAATTTGCGCTTCGTTTATGTGTACTATGCTATAATTGCTAGTCATATTTTATCTGCATATATTCTTAATGTAAGAATTAGGAACGTTAAATGTACAGTATTTGGTTGAATCGTTCAGAATATACATAGAAACAAAAATATATGTGTATCCACTTGTAAAGAAGAACATTTATGTGCAGATTTACGCATGTTAAACTTACTTTAACGTTAATTTGAACTATATATAATGGTTATAATTAACTTATCGATAAAGCAATATCTTCGTGGTCTCTGCTAACTCCTGCAATGTGGAGAAGCCTCATTGGTTGACAAAAAGGTTGACAAAATAAAAAAGAAAAAAGCCAAAAGGGTCTAATGAGGAGGGAGAATAAATAAAGTTGTAACACTCACACACAGATCAATCATACACTTGGCACTCGATCAGAGAAAGACAGGAACCAATCAGCGTCTCCACATTTCTCCCTTCGATTTTCATTTCCGACAAGCTGACGTCATCATTTTATAGGATCCGTTGATTGGTTCGGTCGTTCACGTGTCACAGTGAGGTTTTTAAATCGGGCCGTACGTTTGTGTCAAGCCTTTTATGCTCGCGTGTATTGGAATAGTCCTCTCAAGTCTCAAGTGCGATAGAATTTTGGTAGGCAGAGAAAACGAATGAGAGTGATGTCAACAACAACCAAAAAAAACGAATGAGAGTCTTTCACGTGTACCTTTTTTTTTCCTTTTTTTTTTTTTTTTTTTTTAAATTTTAATTTGAAAGTTTCGGATCAGCCTTTCATAAATTATATTTCCCTAAATACCTATATTTTCTGCTTACTTGGAGTCAACCATTATAATGTTTTGGATGAATTGAGAGTTTTAGCAAAATATTTTTGGTTTGTTTTAAGTGTAAACTTTTTTATAAAATAAAAAAACACAATTTTTTTCACTTGAAAGGATGAATTCTTGGTGGAGTTCTTTTTACAACAAAGAAATATAAGCTAGCGGAATTGTGTTTATTCTGTATTATGGTTTTTTAGGTTTAAAATCTAAGAATATTATCTATTTCCAATAATAGTATACTAGTTTACATGATAAAGTTCATAGTGGTCTTGATTGAATTTATGGTAAAAAAAAAAAAGTATTTAAAGCTTATACCAACCTGCTTATAAGGTGGGCTTATCAGTTTTTCCGACTTTGTAGTTCAATTCGTTTGCACAATCTGAACTTTCAACTAAACGATATACACTTCTTCAAGAAACACAAAAAAGCTATATTATACACTATCATGTACGGAATATTTAACGGAAAGAAAAACCCAAACTAACGAATGGGTAGCATCTCTACTCTCTAGAGGGTAGAGACGAATCAGAAATGGTATCTGACATAATATTTATATAATTGAAAGTATTGGTTGATTAACTTGTAGACTGTTGTGTGGTTGAAGTAGGGTTCTATTGGCGTGAGAGGCTCCACGTGTACTGTCGCTTTCGATAGTGGTATAATAGATGGAGGCTTCTCATTGGTCCATCACTTTGGACCAAAATCAAGAAGTTCCTATCATCGTTGATACGCTAACCTATATCATCCATTAGGAATGAAATTATTACTCAGATCCGCTTCAAAACTTCTAAAATTTGTGGTACTTGATTTGAGAGTGAAATCTTGGATTCATAGAAATACTAAATATTGTGATTTTCAAATCTAGACATTTAGATTATAATTAATCTGTCAAATATATATATATATATATTATTTTTAGAGCTGGTTACGATCGTGTGTTATATGTGCTTTTGCACCGAATCCAAAATTCAATATTAAAATATTCACACTAAATCGAGAGTCCAAAATTAATATTAAAAAATTTACATTGAGTCGAAAATTCAAAATTTTCTAATATTGCACCGGATCTCTCTAACAATTGAGTAAGGCCTGGTTATTTTATACATAAGTATATATATAATGATTTTAGTGTTTTTTGATATATCAGATTTATTTTAAAAAGTATCACCCAAATTAGGATCCATATATGTAATGAAAAAGGCATTTGCCCCAGCCCCCAAAAATATAAAGTTTTTAGGGCTCCTTGTTTTCAAAACGTTCATGTATTAGAGTAGTTTTAGAATGTGATTTTCAATGGTAACAACTTAGGTTCAATTTTTTCTGTGCTTTCTTTTTTCTTTTTGAATTATGCTAAAAGAAAAAGAAAATCTGAATTGCAAATCAAAAAGGAAATCTGAATCTCTATAAAAAAGGAAAAGTAATCCGAAATCAAAAAAGAATTGATCCAAATTTTGTGAGTTTATAAATAACATTTTTAGGTTGAACGACCTGGCTATCATATCCATAGAAAGAAAACTAGATTTCTAGATGAAAGTTTAGTGAAAGAGTTTATTGAAAAAAAAAAAAAAGATATATCTTAGTTTTTTTTATTATCATTTTAAAAATATTTTATGTCGTTTAGAAATTATATTATGTTTTAGAAAACATTTATATTAAAAAAGTCCTATTTTTTTATATCTGCCTTAAGTTTCTATAAGGCTAGGCACGACACTGGATATACATTGTCTGACATATGAAAGCCACAAATCCCAGTTGTCTGACATATGAAAGCCACAATCCCAATCCAAATAATTATTGCATGGATTCGAACATTATGAAATTCCAAGATATTAGATGATATGAATAAAGTGTAGATGAGGATTTGAAACGAACATGGATAATAATAAATGATATGAATGCTTAATATTATATAATATGAGTGTTTTGGTCATATTATCTAACATAAGTCCTCATGTTAGATGATATGACCAAAGTACTCTATGATACTCTGAAATGAACACGTGATGCATAATAGATGATATGAGTATATGCCTAGAGTTCTTTTGTGCCCGCTAGTATCCACGTTCAAATCCCCATTTTCATTTCTACCAAATAATCAAACAATAATTTGTTTTTGTAGATCTGTCCATAACTGTTATATAATTATGGCTTTGATTGATAGTGTTGTACTTCTGTTCTGTGTTACTATTCGATGTAGCCGTAGCAGTAAGGAGATGGGACGATGGTGGGAGTTATCTTGTACTATAAAAAAAATTACATAATAAAAACCAAAAAAGTGTCAAATAAACAATTAGCATCATGAACTATGTGTCGGACTTTATAACTAACAAAAAAAGAAAAACCAAAAGGACTCTACCTTTACTTTTGAAATCATATAGTTTATGAGATATGTAATAAGTTAGGCTTATCTGTAGCCGAATAAAAATAGGCTTAGTCCATCCATTTGCTTCGTTTTCAGTCCAACGAGTTCCTTACTCGCATGTCTTGGGTCGAGTTATAAGGTCTGTTCGTTTGCATGCCGGCGGCGGCTGCAGCCATATGCTGCGGCTAAACGCTGCGGCCAGACGCTGCGATCAAACGCTGAGATTATTGTTCGTTTGACAGATGCGCGATTGATCGCAGCGTCTAACCGTAATTGTTTTAGTCGTCGCTAAATTTCTCGTGTGTCTAAAAATTTGAGACGTGTAACGCAGCGTCTACTGCATCGTCTAGTCGCCGGACGCCGTGTCAAGTTACCGAACACCTCTTCGCCGCAAGTCGCAGCCGCAACCTCTCGCGGAAGGCAAACGAACACGCTTATAGTAAAGAGAAGATTTTGAGGTTCAACATTTCGTGTGAAAATTGTGAATATACTTTGGAGCTACTTCCATTTCAATTTTTATAGTTTAGGAATTTCTGGTATTACCAAATCAAGCAAAGAAAAGTTTCTACTAAGAAAAAAACTCTAGTGTTATTTAAGAAAACTCCAAATATAATTTAACACATGTGCAGTTACACTATACAGACTGGTGTTTTCGTTTTACAGATGAATCTGGAAACATACAACACAAATCCTTAAAATCTCTCCGAACAACCAAAAACGGCACACAAAATCAATAGAATATCTGAGGAAACGAGACATACATGTCGTTTACTTTTTCAACAATAAACTCCACGTAGTTTTGTTATCCCAAAAATAAACTCCCATCCGTTTTTTCTTCCAGCTGAGTGAACTAGCCAGTGGCTTCTAGTGAGAACAGTATTTAAATCTACACGCAAACTCACATGACCAGTCAAATAACACACTGTAGTATTAAAGAAAGTCAACGATCACTGTCCAATAACGTCACAGGCTCGTGACGCTAGTTTTCTACCGTTAAAAAATTGCCACGTAGGACACGTAAAGGAAACGCACGTTAATTACTCGTTAACTCCACGCAGACAAGATCATATTGACCGTTGGATATGGATCTGGCGGCTAGTTTCTCAATCAATATGGTCCGTCCGATCAGAAAATTGGAGGCAGGCTTTTGTCGGTGTAGAAGCTTTAAAGTCTTTGTTTTAAAATAAAAGATAAAAAATTTAGTGCGAGAAACTTTTTCTTCTCTCTTTTTTCCTCTGAGTTTCCGACTTCGTTCGTCTCCACAGCTTTCTCACGCGAAAGCTCTGATATTTATTTCGAAGGGTTTCATACGATTCATCTCGAGAGCTTCAGGTTTGTTTCTGTGTCAAATTCCAGATTCCAGGTGCTCAATCTTCTACGTTGTGCGCGTTGTGGATGGTTCACGGATCTTTGGAGATTCCGAAATTTGGGGCTATTTTTATTCTAGGGTTTCGGTAAATTTTCCCGTTTCTGGAATAATCCTTCCGGTTTGATTGCTTCTTTCCTGGCGAGCTCGCATCTGAGGTTGATATTTTAAGTTTCGTATTGTCTGATTTGAAGTTAATTCCCGTGGAGGAGCTTGATTTGGCTTGCGGAGAACTGTGCCGATTCAGCTATAGGAGATGCAAATGGTAAATTCAATCTATTTTGGTTGTGGGTTTTTCCCAATTCGAATGATTAGTTGAAAAAAGAACAGGGTTTCATTTGAATTGGCATCAGGCTAGGGCTCGAGTTTTGGACTCTAAAAACTAGATTAAATGAAATTGGACTGCCAAGGATTTCATGTTACGTTCATATTCCAATGTTTTTAGAATTTGTGGGTATGTTTGTTTTGGACATTCTTATTTCAGATTGTTTAGATCTGGCTTTTTGTGTCATAACAAGTTTCTTGCCCCTGTGGAAATTTGGCGTAAATGTTGCAAATTTTTGAACTTCTTATCTGTTGAAATGGGAATAGGAACCGCCTCTGTGGTTTTTAGGGGGACGGTATTAGTTTCTGTTGATTAAGTGATTAGATATATGTGATGCAGGTCTCTTGCAAATGATGAATTGTGAATTGTAGAAGCCACTGAGGATTATATTTGTGGAAATTCTTCTTGCCTAAACAATGGTTGAAAGTGCTGCATTCCCAGGAGGGTATTATCGGAATACTTTTGAAGCACCTGATGAATCAGAGGGCTCTGGGAGCTCCGCACAGATTGATACCGAGGTCACAGCATCTGAGAATTCAAGCACTCCTGCACGAAAGTGTATTAGGTTGAATTCTAATGATGAAGATCCTTATGGTGTCCAGAGACAAGTCATTTCCTTGTATAACATGTCACAATCTGAGAGGAAGGATTTGATTCATCGGCTCAAACTGGAGCTGGAACAGACAAAGATAGTTCTTAAGAATGCTGAGTTGCAGAGAATGAACCCAGCCTCTGTGTCGTCTACCAGTGATAGGGTGGGTTTTAGCACTGCCCAAAAGCTTTCATCTCGAGTCAGCAATTTGAAGAAGCCATCTGATTTTGCAATGGGGCCGGGAAAGAAAGTTCGGCATCAGACTGGAGCTTCTCGTGGATGGAACCGTGGCTCCTCGGGGAAGTTTGAGTCTACAAAAGAGTCTATGGCTAGTGCGCCTAACATGACACTGATGAAGCAATGTGACACGCTGCTGAAAAAGCTGTGGTCCCATCCTCATTCTTGGGTTTTTCAGGCGCCAGTTGATGTAGTGAAACTTAACATACCTGACTATCTCACTATTATCAAACATCCCATGGACTTAGGGACAGTAAAGAAGAACTTAGCGTCTGGTGTATACTCAAGCCCACATGAGTTTGCTGCTGATGTGAGGCTTACATTTACCAATGCAATGACATATAACCCTCCAGGACATGATGTTCACATTATGGGGGATATCCTTAGTAAATTATTTGAAGCACGGTGGAAAACGATCGAAAAAAAATTACCAGCGTGTAGCATGCAAACTTTGCCTGCAATAACATTGGAACCAAATGACGAACGGAAAGCTGCTATGTCTGTCCCTCCGGCGAAGAAGAGAAAGATGGCTTCACCCTTTAGAGGGAGTGTTCCAGAACCTGTGAAGCCTCTTATGACAGCAGAGGAGAGGCATAGACTAGGCAGGCAGCTGGAATCGCTACTGGACGAACTTCCTGCACAGATCATTGACTTTTTGAAGAAACACAGTTCAAATGGAGGAGAAATTGCAGAAGATGAAATCGAGATAGACATTGATGTTCTCAGTGATGAAGTACTGCTCACTCTTCAAAAACTTCTAGATGAATATATCCAAGATAAAGAAGTGAAGCAGTCGAATGTTGAACCATGCGAAATAGAGGTAATTATCATCTCACCTGGTGGGATAAATTTTTACACACAAGGTTACTGAGAAGAAGCCAATTTCTTTTGTTGCAGCTTCTTAATGGATCAGGACCGAGCACTTCATCGCTGCAACGAGGTGAAACTCAGATTCTGTTTGCAAATTATGTTCTGGGTTTATACTGGTCCGTGGTCTCTGTGTTCACCAATTTTCTTACCTTTGTTATGCTTCTGTGTTCCTTTTAGGAAATGAATTGGCTGATGAGTATGTCGGTGGGAACGAACCTCCTATCTCAGGGAGCTCCAGTGGTTAGTTGCAATCCATATGAATTCCTCAACTCCTTCGTAACATTTTCTTGTTATAGGTTCTTTATGAATTGTTATAATATATCACTGACTCTTGTTTATATCAAAAACCTTTATATATTGCCTCCCCTCCTATATTAATATCATGATATTTTTATTGTTTTCCGTTTTTGTTTGCCAAATATTTTCCCTGTCTATCAAATTTCATATTCTTATTAGATCTCACAAAATTCGATGGTGGTAGTGGAGCTCGTCAAAATTCTATTCGTTGATGCGATCATTGTAATAATCATGATTGAAAGTTTTCAAATTTGGTTCTGGCAATTTCATTGAAAGGGACCCTGCTTCTCGTATCATTGAAGAACAGTAGGACAAGAATCTATAGCTTAGTTAACAAATCCTTGTAGAACCTAGACTCTCATTTTTTTTTTTTTTGCCATGGAATAGGGGGTTTAGTAGGTTTCCGTAGCATTTGTTATTGTAACAGATTCTGTGTGTTACTGAATAGGGTGTTACTTTTCAGATTCTGAGTCTGGTAGCTCTGAAGATCAATCTGATGACGCTAAACCCATGATTCAAGAGGATTCTTCCAAGGTATAATCTATAATAATGTCAGCTTTTAAAGGCATGTAATTTGTTATGAATCTAAACCACGCAGTTGATAACTTTCCAGATGCCTGAAACTGCAAATACTGAGGCACAAAGAGATGAAGATACGAGAATTGATGATCTTTTTGAAGGAAGTCGTGAGTACTTAAAATCTTTTGTTCATTTTCTACCCTGATTGCTCTGTGTTACTCAGCTTCCTGGAATTTGGTTTTTTTTTTTCCATGAGTAATAGCTTATATATTACATTATTACTCTACTGGAACAAGTCTATAGTTGGCCACAGTAGGGAAATGTAATAGATGTTGGTGATCGGGGCTGGATGCATAATTACTGTCAAAAAGAGTTTTCTCTGGATACATATTTACAGTTTGTACCTCTGGTGTATTCATTACAGAATCTACTGGTGCCCTGGAGCAGATGGATATTTGTTCTCAGCAAAAACCTAGTTCTGATGAATCAGATGGTCAACATGATGGTGAGATGCAGAGAAAAAAAGAGTTTCTGTATTTAAGTCAAGAAGTGAGTATCTCACAGTTTATCGACTTAACGCTTCAGGAAATATATTAGAGACTCAGGCTTCATCTGAGAAGCGCTATAGAGCTGCGCTGTTGAAGAACCGGTTTGCAGATATCATTCTAAAAGCACGCGAGAAAACACTTCCACAGGTCTGTACTTAATCCTCGTTTTAGCCTATTTTTATTTGACTTGAGTGGTGACCGGATTACTCTTCTGGCCAGAACTCCTGTTGAAATTGTTGGCTCGAATAGCAGCAGTGGCTGATTAACCATAGGCCACGAAGAATAGAAGTTGCTTTTCGGGTTTCATATTTTGTAGCAGAATATTTGGATTCAATCTAAACGATCACAGAAACTTGGAAATATAGATTCGGAAATGAGAATTTTTATTTTATATAAAAAGTATTAAAATTGTTACATGCGGTTTGCTTTTTCTAAACTACTAAAATCAAAGAGCAATAGTAGTGGAACGGCCCTAGATACCATTAGCGGAGTTTTCTGTATTCACACACAATAGCGACATCAACATTTGCATTAGTTGATTCCTGAATTAAATGCGGGCATCACATACTCTACACTATCCTTGAAGGCATTCCTTTTGATCCTGGGAACTAAATATTGCTTAAATTTGATTTTTCATGAGAGCAGAACAGTAATAAGGGAGACCCAGAAAGGCTGCGCAAGGAAAGAGAAGAACTCGAACTGCAGAAGAAGAAAGGTTATCTATATTACCAACAACCCAATTCTTTTAAATATTTGTTGTTTCTCCGGATCCTTCTTACAAGAACATGTTTTGAGTTTTGACTTTTTAACTGAAAACCATCTATTTTTGTTGCCAGAGAGAGCGCGGCTACAAGCTGAGGCTGAGGCTGCTGAAGATGCTCGTCGCCAAGCTGAAGCAGAGGCCGCTGCAGAGGCTGCTGCTGAGTCTAAGCGGAAGAGAGAACTTGAAAGAGAAGCTGCTCGCCAAGCTTTATTGAAGGTAAATAGCAAACACATGACTTGCATTACAGGATCACAAACTAAAAACACTCTAATGAGAAGCATGTGTATAATGGCGCACGTTCTCAGATAATTTTAAATGTTCCACCAATGTAACTCTGTGTGTGGATTCACATGATAAGAGATTTATATATCTTTGACTTCCCTGCAGATGGAGAAAACTGTAGAGATAAATGAGAACTCGCGGTTTCTCGAGGACCTAGAGATGCTGAGTTCGAGTGCACCCGAGCAATTACCAAGCTCAGCCGATGAAACCAGCCCCGAGAGACCTTTAGACGCACTTGGAAGTTTCAACCTCAGAGGAAGTAACCCTCTTGAGCAGCTCGGATTGTACATGAAACAAGACGATGATGAAGAAGAACCCGAGGCTCCTACAGCCGACGTGGAAGAAGGTGAAATCGATTGAAAAAAGAAGTGTATATAGATAATATATACATGTATAAAACAATAGCCAGGGCAGGTACACTTACGTAACACACAGAGACGCAAGAAAAGAAGGTTTTAGCCCTTTAAGAAAAAGTCCAATCGTTGGCTCATTGTTTTATGAGTTTTCGAATGGATCTCTCTTATGCCAGTGTGGTGTTTGAATATGTAAAACACGAAGCAAACGCTTTAAAGCTTTTTGCCACGAGACTTCCTGAACAGTCCTTAGTGTATGATATATTTATTAAAAAAAGAAAAAGAGAGTGAAGACCATTGTTTGTGTAAGAGTCTATCTTTACATTTGTTATTGATAATGATTCTCTTTGCTGAATCTACCTTTTTCATCTCTATCCGATTTGGACAGCCACCTAACAATGGATACTGCAATTGAACGACATTAACACACAAATAACCAAAACTTTATTTGGTTTTAAGGTTTCTATGGAATCGTGACATTGATTAGAGTCATTAGACTCGTCGCTGTTGTTGGTTATATCCTACAGATGAAAATAATATGTTTAGATGACTTTACCATCCGTCCGTAACAAAGTAAGCGCCAACAACTTCTTATGACTTGTGCAAAAAAATTATCGCAATCTTTGTTCTTATTTGGGACGGGTGATGACGTGATTAGAGTCTAGAAATTCTACATCCATGGAGACATATCACGATTGAGAGGAGGGAGCAGCGACCAACACTCCTTTGTTCAGAAAAAGAAATTTAAATGATGACATTGACACCGCAAGAAGCTTCTACTTTGCGTTTGTAGATTCTCTAACGAGTGACTATGACCCGGTTTTGGTCTATGAATGTTTTTCGTAAGATAAGATAAGAAAATTCAGGCTCTTATTCGTTCTGTTATCTATTCACTCTCAGGTAACAATTAATTTCCTTAGAGTGTACATTTTGTGTAGAAGATATAAAACCTTATCTTATGAAGCCATATCATCTGCTGATTCAAGTTTCATATATAATTCCATTGGCTACGTTATGTATGTACTTCTTGTTAACGAGGAAGACTATTTTACACCAATATTGGCTAAGTTACAGTTTGAAATTGTACATGTCAATTTAACCAATTTTCTTTGCTTGGTTATGTCGTAGATGCTCCGTCCGGAAACCATAAAGACAGAGTGGAGTTGGAACAACCATGCTTTGGTTCGGTTATGAAGCAATATGATAAATGTAATAAATCTACAAACTATTATCATTTGAAGTATATCAAAAAAAAAACTATTATCATTTGAAACAAAAAAAAATAATAAAGAGAGATAACTTTTAAGTTAAAATATTTAAAATGAATTTGACAATGTTTATATACATGTGGTAATTTTTTTGCATTGGTCGAGACCGAAATTTGTTTCCAATTTTTAATAAAGAAACAAAATTCGTGAATTCTGTTATAAAACTATTAAAAACACATAATGTGTTAGACAAAAATCAATTAACACATAGTTGGTTAGGTAAAATCAATTATGTGGATACCATTATCACTATGTATTTGCCTATAAATAGAGAGCAAAATCACTCTTTGTAAAC